>JASXSY010001863.1:0-38065 GCA_034509805.1 Sipha maydis | reverse complement strand
AAATTAGATCTCATGAATTATTTATGTATACTATTTTTTTATAGAGTACATCTTTATTCATGTAAATTAATTAAATTGAATTAAACTGGATACTTACTTCAATAATTCATTCATAAATTTGGGAACCGTAACTTTATACAACATATTTCTTTGGTGTTTTTTATCAATTATTTTAGGTACCACTGAAAAATATATAGTTCAACATTAGTTAAATAAATTTATTTATGTCACTGTTGTATTGTAAAAGTAGAATTTCAATTGTTTGGAAAATAATATGACGTCAAAATTGATCGCCGTTGTTAAAAAGATCCTTAAAAATATGTACTCATAGAATGATATTACCCCATTATAATTGTTATCTTTCGATAATTTTAACTATACATATAATAATATAAAAATAAAATCATCATTAATATAATTCATTTTTTACAATAAAATAATAGACTAAAATATTTAAGTACCTATTCAGTTGAAAGTTTATAAGTAATTTAAGGTCATGAGTAGAGCTCTGAAGTTATTAGACTAAGGAAACAAAAAAATAGTATCATAGGTAAAAAACCGAAAATCGTGAACTTCGTAAGTCTATAACTTCAAAACTAATGGTTTCCGCAAATTTATTTTTACATCATCGTTTAATACTCGTTAAAATACACAGGTTTCCGAAAAAAAAAAATCGAAAAAATCGAGTGGCCGCTAAACTAGACTTGTTCCCACGAACAGGGGCTGCTTTTAAGGAGGGGGGCATAGGGGTCATGCCCCCAAGACATATTACTCTTTATTTTGTTAAATATTTTCATTGATTTAGTCATGTGTAAGTGTATAACTTGTATTATATTAATTATTATGCTGTAATATGCATATATTACTAACAAATAATAATATGCATATTCCCGAATCGTACGAGGATAAAAATGCACATTTATATTTAATACTTCTAAATTATGTAAATAACTATCGCACACATAATTGTAATGTAAAGCTATGCCACGCGCAGGTCATAATCAATGCAATACACATCCTTTGACCATGAACAACCGCAAACAACGTCATCATTTCGTCGAATTTGACGATCAAAGTCTAAGGGCAACCAGGTGGCGAAAACAACATCAAACTGAGTATATAAATGCTCCGTTTCACCACCAACGGCAGACGTGTCTAGCTATCAGTACAAGCCCTTCTGAGTTTCGTCTTCGATATTGTTATCGCGAATATTTTATAATAATTAACTGTACCTATGTCTGTATAAGCCATTTACTTAATTTTATTTAAAAGTTTTACAAAGTGTTAAATGATTTAAAGTCGTTATATTCCATCCCGAAAACACCATCATTACGATAGGTATCTCTTATTATTGGGTACCACGTAACAATGCTGTAACATGCACCATTATATGTAATATAATTGTAATGTAATTCTAACAATAATATGTACTATTAAAATAAACCACGCGCAGATCATAATCACTAAATCAATGACCGTGAACAAATGGTGAAATGATCAATTAATAACAACAGATAGGAAGCCACGTGCGGATTATAAATCACAAACAATTTCATCATTCAAATTTGACGATGAAGACCAAGGGCAACCAGGTGGCCAAAACAAAACAATTAACTAACAGAGTATATAAGGGCTCCGTTTCACCACCAACATCAGACGTATCTAGAGCGCTCTCGTCGGTGATTAGCTCGGCGTAAGTCTGCCGCGTTGTATCCACGAGGGCTGGCGCTGATGGAGAAAACTCAAAGCGAGTGACGTTTTCTCGGACCGACATATTGTTTGCCAACACGGAAGAGTCAGATGGGTGACCCTCCGTCATTTTGACATGTGAAGTGTCATGTTTGCGCGTTGGTTTAAGTCGATGTCTCTTAAAGTAGACAATGGGACTGAAAGGGTTAAAAACATATAGTGTAGTATAGTTTCTTACATGAAGATATTATATATTAGAGTTATCACAGTGTTCACTATCATACGTATTGAAAATATCGCCGAAGTCTAAAATTTCATTACATCGTTACTAATACTAAACTTTTCCATTTTTATTGCAAAACACTGTGATTCACATAAGTTTCAATATGTTGTTATTGATAGGATCTAACCATAACAAAACTAATGAACATTTGACAATTATACCTTATTGAAAAAAAATGTTAGAATTAATTCTTAATTGCTTAATATTATGAAATTCTATATGAATTATCAATTTACCAATTTTTATATGTTTTATTTTGTTTTTTTTTTAATAATTTTGTTATGTTGGTTCGAATAAATAACTATCTATGAAAAAAAAAAAATATTTCTCAAATTTTTTTACCAATTAAGGTTTGTACAAAGTAAATTAACTTTAAGAATTTTCTGATGCTTGGATATTGAGTAAAATTCAAATGAAAAAAATTTAAATAAAAAATTACACCTTGTACTAACAAATTCTAACATTTTATAAATAATATAAATGTTCACTTGTTAAACAATAATGTACTTATTTCTACAATATTTTCGAAGACACATTTTAATAGAACATAAAAAAAAGAATAAAATAAAAGTGCAATTTTTCATTTAACCAATTTATAAATTCAAATTCAAACACAAGGATAAGAAAATAAGTAATAACAATTATACTGACCGTCAATATTTAGATCACATTATAGATGGTTTGAATGATTTGAACAAATTAATTAAAAAATTCATTGACATCACAAAATTTACTAAGATCATTTAATCAAACCAATATTATTTACTTTTCAAAACTATACAATTTCAATATAAATTTTAATATAATATATTACAGGAAAGAAAATTCAATTGAGTATAAAATAATATTTTAAGTTTTTGGAACACTTGTAAAATACTTATACTGAGATAACTAATGAGTTACATAAGTTAGTGACTATGTTTTTTTATGGTATCTGGCACTTGGTTAGTGTTAAGAGATAATTTTATTGTCTAAAATGTATTTTTTAATTAAATAGGTCAAATATCAGAGCACAATATTTAAATGTTCGATTTATGGTACAGACAATCAATGAAAGTAAAATAATAAAACTGTTGTCTACATATATTTGTATTTTAATAACTATGAAAATATTGTACTTCAAAATCTCAATATAATAAGTGTAACAGTAAGACTTTCAAATTTTGAAGTAAAAAGTACCAGAAATTAGTCCAAATAGTACATCTAATTATAATTAACGTTTAAAGCAATAGGCTTAATTTTAAATACCTATGCAGTATTCAAGAATAAAGAAAAATGAAAAATCAGATATTCTTACATTTATAATAAACATTTTGATTAAAATTAATATTACATTATACCTATGCAGTATTCAAGAATAAAGCAAAAATGAAAAATCAGATAATCTTACATTTATAATAAACATTTTGATTAAAATTAATATTACTCCCTGCTTAAACCAACTAATTTACCTTGTCCAGCCAAGTTAGTTTTAGAGATATCCAGATACATCAACTTTGGTAAACTATTGACAATTAGTGCCATTACGTTATTTTTAATATGAATACTTGGATTAGGATATTGTCCATCTGATTGTGATAGATCTAAAACACTGAAATAAAATATATCATAATGTTGTAAGCATTAAATGTACCATTTATTAAAATACTTACACAAGGGATTGCAGAGAACATATATTCAGAATAGTATTGTTATCTAGTATGCCAGGCATATTAAACTGTAAATGTTTTAATTTTGGAGACTTTACACTAATTCTTGTAATAACATCATTTGAGAACCATTTGTCATCTTGGCAACGAATAATTAATGAATCCAAAACAACATCGTGTTTCATTAAATTTGTGATGTACGTCTTGTGAGTAAGATTAGGACAGTTGATAAGTGAAAGTTCGTGCAAGTCATGGCTTAAAAGAAATTCAAGTCCATTGTCTGTGATTTTTGAATTATGAATGTATACCGACCACAATTCAGTCTTGGTTTTGTCTTTAAACAAATGAGCAAAATCATCTAAAAACTCAAAGTTATTCTTCTGATAATACTGAACTAACAGGTCACATATTTTACTGGGTAAGATTATTCCTTCATGCAACATGTAACCATTTGATATTTTTGAACATATTATATATAAATTTTTGTTTATATAATTTAAGCACAAACCAAGTAGCGATTCGGGAAGGGAAACCTCATTGTATCTGAACTGGATTTGAATTAATTGTTGCTCAGGATTGTTCATTGTAGAAATAATTACTTACCACTCGGGCTAATTAATTATTAATTTTGATTAGTATAAACCATAAAACACGGTGACCAGAATGTTGACAGATAAGTTTTCTGAACCACGTAGAACTTAACAATATTGTAACGTGCCTCGAGTGGTTTGAGGACGCTACGATAATGTTATGATTGAATAGTACTTCTAAGTGTTTTAATATAAGTTCAATATATTTAAACTTGAAAGAATAGAGTATGATATTTTTATTTTACACTTAGAAAAATCAGCAAAGTAATAACAATGTAAATATGACTGTCGTAAGCGGAGTGTTTGTACTTGATGGCTGGATACGTCTGATGTTGGTGGTGAAACGGAGCCCTTATATACTCTGTTAGTTAATTGTTTTGTTTTCGCCACCTGGTTGCCCTTGGTCTTCATCGTCAAATTTGAATGATGAAATTGTTTGTGATTTGTAATCTGCACGTGGCTTCCTATCTGTTGTTATTAATTGGTCATTTCACCATTTGTTCACGGTCATTGATTTAGTGATTATGATCTGCGCGTGGCTTCTTCTTTGTTACTATTATTTGACCATTTCACGATTTGTTCGTGGTCATTGATTTAGTGATTATGATCTGCGCGTGGCTTCTTCTTTGTTACTATTATTTGACCATTTCACGATTTGTTCGTGGTCATTGATTTAGTGATTATGATCTGCGCGTGGCTTATTTTAATAGTACATATTATTGTTAGAATTACATTACAATTATATTTTATATTATATTTTGCAATTATATTTTGCAAAAGACCAAAACTTAACAGAAAGGAACTTTAAAGAAGTAAGGTTGCGTAAAAAAAAAATTATGCCTGGAGAATTGTCTAGAGATGAAATTTCTTTTACTGCTCAAGATGTATTTAGAAGTGATGTGTATTTTAAAGTGTTAGATGTCATTATAAATTCTATTGAATCAAGGTTTAAAGACTCTAGAGAGATAATGAAGGACCTGTGTCTACTTTCACCTGAACGACTTCTGTCTTATAGTAAAAATAATAGTAAAAAATTGCCTGAAGATGCTTTTGACCAATTAGCAAAATGGATACATGGTATAAATTTACAAGATTTAAGAGTAGAGTATTTAGCTTTCAGTACTAGTTTACATGAATTGGTCGTAGGACTTGAACCAAAACAACTACATGAGAATGTCAAGTGTATACAAAGTTCTGAAGATAGTGATTCTAGTATCACTAGTTATGAAGATGACAGACAAGTAGTTGAAAAAAAAGTTAGTGTTGAAAGAATTCTTCATATCTTGTCAAGTTACAACTTGATATCAGCTTTTCCCAATTTGTACAAAGCTTATAAGTCACTTGGTACAATACCTGCTTCTTCTGCTTCAGCTGAACGTAGCTTTTCGAAGGTAATACTAATTTATTAGTGTATAAATATAAATTATATAATTATAATATAATATTATATTAGGTATATTATATTATATTATGATTACATAAATTCTGTATTGTACATACAATATGTGTAAATTTATGTAGACATGCATTTTGTAATAGTATAAGTTAACAATAATTAACAAATACATTTTTAGAACTATAAACATTTTGTTTTAGGTAAAATTGATTAAAACTCGCCTACGTTCAACAACTGGACAAAACCGACTCGAAAGCTTATTGATTTTGAGCATGGAAAAGGATATTGAAGTCAATTATAATGAAGCCATAGATACATTTGCCATGACTTCAGATGTTTTAAAAAAACAATTGATGTTTAAATAATTAATTTCATATTTTTAAATTTGTTTTAAGTTTGTATAATACATTATATTCATTATCTAAATTGCTGTAAAATATGTTAATTAGAATAACATTATAAGAATAAAGGAACTGTCTCTCATCTCCTAGAATACAATTATTTTATAATAATAGGTACCTACATTTTATTATTATGTTTTATTTTCTTTAGTTTCTTCAAAAACAAAAAAATGATATTACAATATCTACCTAATTATAATATGAACCTACTATTATACAGTATAATATACTATTTATTCTATAAGTAACCTACCTAAATTTATTGGTAAAAATATAAATTAATATATATATATACATTAATTGAACAAAAAAATATTTTAAATATATAATAGCCAGGTACCTATAGCCGGTAAGTGGGTGGGTGGGTGTGTAAATTGTAAGTTTGCTTATGGGTTATTTTAGGTTCGTTTCGCCACTGGTACGGGGCACCGGCGCACGCGCACGCACGCGCAAAGGAATGTGGATGGCTTCCTCTCCACCGGCCGTCCTGCTCGACAGATGCTCCGACGGACGCAACCGGTTTTATTTTTAGCAGTCGGTCCACCGCCGCCGCCGCACCGTACGCACGCACGCACGCACGCAGTCGGCGAGGCACCGGAACGATATCTCCGCAGCATCGACGGCAGCAGCAGTCGCCGGTGGTACACTGGCCCCGGAATCACCGTTCCGTGAGCGCACCGCACCGTCAGCACACGGACCGCGTCACAAAAAAAAAAGCCGGAGAGCCCAGACCGAACACCGCGGAGAACGTCGAGCATTACGAGGCAGCGAGCGGTCGCACAACTTGCCATGCGTTGTTGACCGGGTGATCGCGGACGAGATTTTACAATCCCTCGGCAGGTAAAAAAGCAACAGGCGCGCGAACCGCGTTCGTTACCGCGATAACGGTACCGTACCACACGCTCGGCATCAAGTCCCCTCGTGTCCCTGCTCTAATCCTTCGAGTCCTGCGTTTCGACGGGCTCACTTGGAAACAATTTTCGAAATAAATATAGACCGTGTCTACTGCGCGTACAATAACATGTACGTATGTTATGTGTAGCCGCTGTACACATGTCTCGGTCCTGCGTGACACATGTGGCGCACACATATTTTTCTTTCCTTTCCTACACACCCCCGCCGCTCATTTCTTCTCTATCATTCTCACTCTCTCTCTCTCTCTCTCTCTCTCTCTCTCTCCCTCGCCGTCTATCTTTATCTATCACACTTTAGGCGTTCCTCCTCTCAATCCCTCTCGGAATTAATACTATTTGAGTATACGCTCCATAGACTGACGTATATGTGTTCTCGTACGTTTTGTAGATGACTTGCCAACTGCCGCGCTCGTGAGTCGTTCAAGAAAGAAATAAGAAAAATGTTGGTCGACGCGACGACGTCGTCGTGGACCGCTCGAACAGTGCTGTTCCTTTTCCTGTCCGGTAAGAAATTCTCGTTTTATCTCTTTACAACTATAAATACTCGTGTTAAAAAGCTCATGATAGAACAATAACCGACCAATTTGGTTTGGTCGTCCGCGATACCGAAGCAGCCGTATTGCGTTAAATCGTTTTTTTCGGTTCCGAATAATAAGTATTAATTACAGATCCGATATTTCATGAAATTAACGCAAGAGCATACTTTCGTAAAAGTAGTAATAATAAGGCATTGTAAACTTTAGAGTTCAAAATATTGTTCGTATATTTTAAATGCTATTTTTGAATGTCTGTATATTACTTTAGTATCTTAAAAATATGAAACGTCATTTAAACATTACATTTGGCATATAAAATAATAAGTATTTATTATATTTAAACGCACACAACTATAAACACAAGAAACTTACTTTCGTACTCTTTTAGTATATACGAAAATATTACATTACGTAATTATTTTAAAATAATAACTAAATCACGAGAAATCAAATCAAATAGCAATTTTAAAATAATATACTTCTTCTCGTATCTGTTTAGTTCTTTTTTTCCGATTACATAAGAAAACAGAAACAGTAAAATTAAAATACATTATTATACCAATCTAATACATTTTATCAATCGGTATGAATGGAAATAAAATATCAATAGATAATTTATTATCTACTCGATAACGTTTACGGTCAAATTATTAGAACATGCATAATTAACGCACGCTCCATCATTCAGTTTTGCTGTTTTTTTTCGTTAATGTTTATTAATAACATTATTGTTCGGCCGTACATATTTTTGAACATCCTAGTTTAAATACATTATAATTCTCGTAGTTCATAATATTTACTTATGACATTAATGTATTTATTATTCAGTATCATATTTAATTCACTTCAAGTCACTGTACATCAAAATGTACAAATCGTTTGTAGACACCCTGTATTGCATAAATGCTTTCGTATTCTAATCATCATAAAACATCGACCGGAACTTTATCTTATTATGTAACGAAACAAATTAGACACGTAAAATAATTCTATTAAACCTATTTTCTCTAGACATCTGTTCAAAAATAATGGTACTCTGCAGCGTAATCATGACAGTTTGGTACGATTTATTGTGTTTAGTGTTATTACATTAGTGTTGTACAATGAATAATATTTATACGGTCAGCATTAAGTATTATAGTTTTACAGCGGAACCGCATGCTTTTGAAATCAATGACAACACGACGAACAAATTCTAATTCTAATAAACATATATATATATATATATATATATATATGATATGTATTTGTATGTTCAAATCATATTTCCTCTAAACGAATTCTGTGTGAGAACGTGTTATCTGAATATTTTCCTTTTTTTATCACGATGTTTCCGGTCGAAGTAAAACACTATTAATAATAGCTATATAGAATATTACATTACTGCACAGTTTTCTATCTCAAGATTTATCTAGTTTTTTAATGAACTGCGGACAAAATCCCGGACATTACCATATTATAATAGTATTAATATTATACTCAAAACAATATTTTATAAATCAAATTTTGTAGGAAATATTTTTTAACGATATTAAGTATTTGCTTTATTTGTATCTACATGAGCATCTGTTGAATTCTGTTAAAAACATTGGTGATACAATTATTTTTGAACATTTTTATTGTTTTAGTTAGAATGTTTTTTGTGTATCGGATTTTTTTTATAAGTTCCATCACTTAACAATTTTTTTTAACTACTAAAATTCAAAATGGGAGTTAAAAAATGTTGTCTAAATTAATTCATTTTTAATTTCATGAAGAAATTTTTAAATAAGTTGAACGAAAACTAATATTATTTGTAATTTTTAATATTTTTCCACTTTCTGTTTTGTTATTTTATTGCGTGTAGTAATTTTCACTCAGAATATGCTCACAGATGATAGATAATGAGCAACAGATGTATTAAGGATACCGAAAACCATTTAATCATACTATTTAATTAATTCGAAAAATACGCATACTGAATGCATTTGGAAATTAAAACAAGCTTAACTTATACTATTTATAATTTAAGAACAATTTTTTTACATTTTACACATAGATCCGTCTACATGTTATAGAACTATATTAGTAGTTACTCACTCTTTCAGTAGGTTATTTTAAACGAAATTATTAATTATAAATTTGTAGGTAATACAATGTTACATAATCGCAAAACTAGATCATAGAGCTTGAGTTTATACAAAGATTTTCTGTATAATTATAGCGGTCAAATATGTCTCAATAATATTTTTAAACATATTAAAAGTAGATTAGATACATAACAGCATTAGATATATAACAGCAATACCTAATTTGATGCGAGTTAAAATAAATTACTTGCTTATGTGGTTTTTTTTTCATCCCTATTCCATAATCCATAAATATTAAAAACCCACATATACCATGTATACAAAATATAATTTTTAATGTATATTTTTTACACATAGATATTATATTTAGTGATAATGTAAGGACTTCCGCGAATTGATTAAGTTTCGCTAGCAGACCACCAGCGAAACGGCAATGGACTCCGTGTGGTGCACGGCCGTTAGCCTGCACACTATACTGATAACCTTTGTCGGTTTTCGTTCAAAACGTGTTTTTCATTGATCATAAAGATTTTATTAAATTGAATTCTATGCACATGTTTGTGAATTTAAATAAGATTTATTTAATATTTATTTATATTGGTTATAATCATAATAAAAAAATTCCACGAGATCGAATCGATAATATGGATCTAATAAAAACGAAATATTTCAACAAAATTTATAGATAAATCGAAACTCAATGAATTTAATCTAGCCAAATCTGAATATATCTATATACTTGCTGATATTTTAATAGGTTATTAATCTAATTATTTTCTGACCGCTTGAATATTTTTTCTACGGGTTATCGAGACTTTTCTATAATTCTTCATTAAATTAGTCTTAAGTAATAGTATAAAAATTGGAGTATTTTTCTTTCCAAAATTAAATTGTTTTTATAAATTATGGTTAAAAATTGTGTAGAAATTAAAAACTAATTGTTATTTTTATTAATTGTTAAATTTATAAATTATTTAAAGACTACAATATGAGATATATAAAATTAGTTATTGAATTTTTTTATTTTTGATAATATTATCCATGTAATAAAGTTTTTATTCATAATATTTAATAATTACACTGTATAGTCGAATTAATTTTATATTTTGTATCGTATTTATGAATATCATCATATAATACTTAAAAGTTATTTATTTTACTTATAACGTTATTTTATATAAAAATTCGAAGAAGATATTAATTATTATTATTACTTACTAAAAGAGATGACATAGTTATTATACAGTGAAATTTCTTATTTCATCTATCAACAGCAGAAGCTTCTTAATTACGATTACTTTAAAGTTTGAAGTGCCTGACCAAAAGGATACTTGTATATATAATTAGGGTTTAAAGTGGTTTAAACAGTTACTAAGTAAACACACACATATATATATATATATATATGTGTGTGTGTGTATATATAGTACTATATAATTTATAATTTATATTTAATATGAGTTAGTTTTGTCTAATGAACACTGTTTAACACCTAGTGACATCGAAAAAATTGCTAAGTTAATTTTTCAACTCTTTTATTGTTTATGGTTATTTCAAACAGTTGAACGTTTTTGTGAAATTTTCGGAGAAATGTTAAAGAGGACGCTTTATAAGTGTTATAAGAGGTAGGCTCTGAGTCCCCTTGTGTCACCCCACTTAAAGCCCTGTATATAATTAACTTAATAGTGAGTAATGGACACCCCTACACAACTGACTATTCAAACTGTCCTTAAATAGAAATTAAAGACTGTATTGTATTATAATAATTTTATTAAAAGTTTAAATAATTTATAATGGAAATTTTATATTTTCAAAATAAGTTATTTTAATTAATTCTGCGATTAGACGCACTTTCGTGTTATATTTTTATTATGAAGATCTAGCAAGTATTTAGTATTTATTCGTTAATATTTAAAGGGTGACTGTATTTTAAAATTTAATAGATTTTTTATTTGTTGAGTATTGAGAAGAAATTAAGTATTTAAACTATAATAATATAATTTATATAATTTAGTAATTAATTAAAATTAACTATATTAAAAACATGGTTTTAATAAATATTATATTTTTATTATTATTATTATGATTATTATAATTTAGTTTATGTTCTCGACAATTTTACAATGACATTTTTACATCTTCATTATGACATTATGATGGGCCGTAACACGATTGGGCACTTTTTACATTTAGATTTTTAAAAAAGTGCTCATAACGCTGTTAAACATTTTTTCCTGAACTGCAAAATTATGGCCTGCAGATTTCATTTAGGCCAATCTCGGTTCAGGAAAATTCAAAGTGACAGTAATTTATTAAAAAATTATAATTCAAAATCTGAACTAGGTGTTTGGTTGAAACAATTTTTTGCTCTCGGATTTTTACCCTCGGAAGATATAGAAAATGCTTTTACTTATTTAATTGAAAATAGCCTTACTGATAATTTTGAATTTACTGATTATATATTGAACAATTATGATCTGATGCTGCTTTTCCACCGATCTTATGGACAACTGAACCTTCAACAGAGGCAAGAACGACCAATGGGCCAGAGTCTTTCCATAACCAATATAATGCTCAGTTTTATAAATCTCATTCGTCTATTCATCAAGTTATACATATTTTATTGGATATTCAAAGTGAATCTTATTTTAAAATATTAAGTATAAAACAACAGTGTTATCAAGCCTCGTAAAGAGCAAGAAGAAAATATTATATTTGTAATTTATACTTGAGAAAAATATAAAAATAATGAAATATCGTTAAATAATTATTTGCTATCGTTAGGATCACGTTTTTGTGCTAGAAAGTTGTAATTATTATTTGATTTTTGTCATATTTTAATTTTTTTATATTCTGTAAGAGTTGAAATAAATGTTTTTAGATACTTTATATACCATACTAACCAACTCGAACAATGATTACATTATACTGAATTCTTAACTGTTATATATAAGATAAAAAATGTATATTTATATGTTGTTGTATAAGCCACATTATGTATTCAACTACTAATTATTTTTATATTATTTTATTTATAAATTATAAGCTTTCAATTCTCGAACTTTAGTTTGACTCTAAATTTAAAAATGATATGATAAAATTACTGATAATTATAAGGTAAAGAAAAGATAGAAAGTACGCAATCGTGTTGTGTTTTTATCAGGTAAAGAGGTAAAAAGTGCGCGATCGAGTTGCACCGATTATGATGTGGGTTCGCACGATTTAATGAAATTATTAAATTTAATACAATTATCTAATTTTTAATCGATAGGTATTTGTCTCATAATATATAATATAAAATACGTATACCATTGTAATATTATTGCAGAAACCGCCGTTAATTTTATTAATTTTTTAATAATGTAACGATGACACTAAAATATAATTAAATTTTTCGATATTTTAATTAATCTAGAAAAATCATTGTCAATATTACATATCTGAACTTTAAGGAATATATACTTTATCTTAATTTTCGAGAAATTCCAGTTACCAACATTTAATTATAATACAAATAAACTTATAAATATTAATATTGTAATATATTATATTATAATACATATTGTAGGTGTATTTTATACATACCTAACAATTTTTTTATTAGATTTTATCTGTCGAGTTTCTGTTTTTAGCAAATGTCCGGGCGTACTATTCATCGTGTGACAAAAGTTCATGTTACCCAGCAACTGGAAATTTATTAATTGGCCGAGAAAATCATCTCGTAGCATCTTCGACTTGTGGGTTGAAGCAAAGGGTTTGTAACAGTTTTATTATTTTTAGTTTACGAATTTAAAACGTGTGTTGCATCTGATACTGAAATAATACGTAACTACAATTTTTCAAATAAATACTGTTTTAGTTATTTTAGTGATAGTTTAATAGACTCGTATTAATATTATACATTCATTATACACATCTACACAAGCATACATCTACACAAACATTTTTAAATATATTTGAATACATATTTACAAAATCTGAATCTTTTCTTACAGTCAGTTGAGGTTTTGGCACACAGTCGCTATTGATGTGAATATGCGATGTGTATAACAGATAATGTAAAAAGTAATTCAATATATTAAGTCAAATGTCAATCAAATTTACTATATATACTGGGTATTATCAATTGGTAAATGTTTAAAAAAATCGTCATTATAAGTGGTTGCTCATGTCTATTTCAGTAACAGTTGTGTTGTGTGTTCTGGTGTTTTTTTATTTTTCCTAGTGTTCTCTATCAATGTACATTGTATATAATTCGTATTACTATATACAGGAAAGATACTGTATTGTAAATAACCTGGAAGATCGAAAAAAATGTTTTTGGTGCGATTCGAGACAACCATCACAGCCGAACGCTAAGTATTCGCTAAGTCATAGAATTGAGAACATTGTCCACCCGGCATACAATGGGTAATATTTTTACGCATTTGCAGAGTACTTCTATATTGTTGTTCGTTTTTACCAACATTATTTCATTTAGCGGCCAATCTACACAATGGTGGCAATCAGAAAACGGTGTAGAGAACGTGACTATTCAATTGAACCTCGAAGCCGAATTTCATTTCACTCATTTAATCGTTACGTTTAAAACGTTTCGACCTGCTGTCATGTTGGTTGAGAGGTCTTACGATTTCGGTAATACGTGGCAAGTAAGTAAAATAATGTCGTTGATTTTATCACGATTAACATTATGGAAATTGAACAACCAATGATAATAGCGCACTTTGTGCACGTACATATCGTTTAAACGCAGAAAAAAGCAATATTTAGTTTTTTTTTATTATAGGTTTACAGGTACTTTGCCCACGATTGCGACTCTATTTTCCCGTCTATACCCAAAGAACCACCACGTAATTTGACTCAAGTAGTCTGCGACCAGAGATATTCATACGTCCCGCCTTCTACAAACGGTGAAGTAAGTACAGTATTTTTTAAATCTCGACAATATAATACCTAGATAAAAGTTTTATTATGAAACAGAGTACATAACAATAATAAATTGTCTATTATGGGTAAATCGTTTTTGTTCGATAAGTTTTTAAAAATTAGACAATAGATTGTGATGTTGCAATAAATTATTATTATTATTGAAAAAAGATTCACTTTTAAACCCATGTTAGTCAACAATTCCGTTTAGATCAAGGACAGGAATCAAATCGAATAATACCGGTTCTGGAAACGGAATTTTTTAAATAGTAAAAACCAAAACTTTTATATTAATAAATTAAGTATCGGGACCGAACCGGAATTTTTAAATTAAAAATGTTTGTATAGGTTCCCGACAAAATGGTTTTATTTAGCATACAGTAACTTATTAGTTATGACTACTTTATTTGTAAATAATTAGGGAGCATTTCTCCTAATATTTATACAGTAAAACCTCTATTAATGGACACCTCTCAATAGTGGACCCTTCCCAATAGTGGACACTTCTAAATTCCCCGGCAAAAATGTATGCGCATATAAATGTATGCGTAATAGGTTTTCTCAATAGTGGACAACTCTCTATAGTGGAAAATTTTTAATTCCCCGTGGCTGTCCACTATATAGAGTATTTAGAACTGTATTTAGAACTATAGACAATTCGCATTCTGAATACCTATTTAAAATAATTATACTTTTGAAGTGGTTATTACACGTATTATACAACCTAATTTGTATCAACATAAATTATCTTCGAAATAAAGCGATGACAATAATAAAATAGTACCACTATGTTTTGTATATTTCATATGGGGGTTACGTTTTTGGTAGCAATAAATTGTAAAATTTTTTTTGTTACTACTATTATATTGTTATTATAATGCACGTTAGAATACATGTATGGAAAATGGTGTATTATAGTATACCAATTAAATAAAAATAATATTATGTTTTACTGATAACAGTAACCGGTAATTTTTTTTTTTACAAAGAACCGAAACCGAACTGGAATAGTTCGTTAGTTTTTTGAAAACCGGTTCAAACGGTTCCAGTCCTAATTTAGATGTTTGACTTCTGATAAAATTATATTTTTATTAGATGATAATTAATAAATATATTTAAATTTTTTTTTACTTAATCTATGTATTCGGTGTATTACTTTTCTAGGTAATTTTGAGAGTTCTACCTCCTAATCTACATCATATGTACGATGACCCGTACTCGTCAGAAGTACAAAATTTATTAAAGATGACCAACTTGAGAATAAACTTTACTAAACTTCATACGCTTGGAGACGATTTGTTGGACAATCGAGACGAGATTTTGGTAAGAGAATATTAGTTAAAATATACTAGTATTATGCACGACGGCAATGTACCACAGCAATAAATTAAACATTTTCTTTTTTCTGCATAGGAAAAATATTACTACGCAATCAGCGAGATGGTAGTGCGAGGGTCTTGTTCTTGTTACGGTCACGCGTCTAGGTGCTTACCGCAAGACGGTATATTGAGCAAACCGGACATGGTATATGGTCAGTGCGAGTGCACTCACAACACGAAGGGTCTGAACTGCGAGGCTTGCGAGGATTTCTTCAACGACTTCCCGTGGAAACCGGCAATCGGCAGGCAAACGAACGCATGTAGACGTAAGTGATTTTGATACGGCTAGTAATGGTAGTGATGGACTCGGGAGGAGTGTATATCGCATTGAAATTTGTTTGCTGACGTTCATAGGTTGCAATTGCAACAACCACGCCACGAGTTGTCATCACGACGCTGCCGTATTTGAGTTGACCGGACGAACGAGCGGCGGGGTGTGTGATGGATGTACCGATAATACAATGGGACGGAATTGCGAACAATGCAAGCAATACTTTTACCAAGATCCGACGAAACCGTTTACCGATCGTGACGTCTGTTTACGTAAGTCAATTCTAATAATCGTATTGTTATGGTTTGGTATACGTGCACGTTACTCGTCAATAGTACAACAGTCCGCGTGAGTATTTGGTATATCTACTTGGGTATGACTATGTATGGTAACAACACTTGTGTGTTTTAATCATCACATTACATACAAACTTACAACTTTTGCGGGATATGTTCAAACTCTGGCAAACCGATAAATTGTTTTTTTAATCAAATATTAGACGGTTAAAGTACGTGTATGCTCATTTAGTATAATATATTTCAGTAAACCGTATAACATGTAAATGTATTTGTTTAACTATTAGCTAAATCACGTTATCGAGTACGTACTTCTCTACACCGAGAAGTATTCTGAAGTTTAAAATTACCTTTTATGACTTTCAGCGTGTGACTGTGATCCAGTTGGTTCTCTGGACGACGGAATATGTGACTCGAAGACCGATCTGGTCAACGGATTGGAGTCTGGCCGGTGTCACTGCAAGACCAATGTTGAAGGGAGACGGTGCGATTGGTGCAAAAACGGATTTTGGAATTTCAGTGAATCAAATCCAGATGGGTGTCAAAGTACGCATAATATGAACACGTTTTTCACATAATAACAATTGTACCACATGTGTGTAAACGCGTACGATTTTAAAGCGATAACAATATAGATATATACTTATAAAGTTATTTATATATTTCGCCCATTAGTCCGTTTTATCGTGTTCTACGTTAATATATGGTTTGCGTTCTTTCTTGCAGTGTGTACTTGTAATACTCAAGGGACAGTAGATAATCAGGGCTGTAACAAGGAGACCGGAGAATGTACGTGCAAGAGGTACGTGACCGGCAGGGACTGCAACCAGTGTATTCCAGGTTATTGGGGTTTGACGGACAGCCAAGACGGCTGTAAACCGTGTGATTGCGATGTCGGTGGAGCTTACGATAACATGTGCGACGTGCACACAGGACAGTGCAGGTGAGCGATAATAGATTGAACTAATAAATAGCCATAGTGCACATTATACATTTTTATTAGTCTACGAAAAAAAATCAGAAGTCTTCGTAAAATGAAAATTGATTGTGGTGTTATGATGCTAGCATATGCTATATGCATATAGTAGAGTTTCTATTTTAGTACATTTAGATCATTTTTACTACAATTATAATTGTATGCTAATAACTACATAAATAATTATGACACTAATAACCATTCGTTAAAAAAAAAAATGATTCTTAATAATAAATATAAATAAATAAGTAGAAGCTTATCTTGAAATTTTAATAAGTTATTTACCTTCCAATGAATTTGATAAAAAAAAAAGAAAAAAGTCCTTTCAAACTCTAAGCTCGTTTTAATTTTTCCTAGCTAATTTGACACTATTTACAAGTTTTGTCGTAATTAGATCGAATAAAATCATTAAATTATAAAACAAATAGAATCTTCTTTTAATGTTTTTTGTAATGATTTTATCTATTTTTTATATAACTTTCGTTAATTTAAATGTATTTAATCGCTAAGTGTTGAATTCTTCTTTCTCATTAAGTTGTCGACCCAATTTATCCGGACGTACCTGCAGTGTACCAGAACAAAACTATTATGTCGGGCCTGTTGATATTTTGATCAGCGAAGCAGAGGTGTCTCAATGCAAAGACGTGAGTATTTGACGTTAACGGGTTTTCAGAGTCGTGATGAATACATAGTATGTTGTTGCAACTTTTTAGAACTGTCAAGTATTCATTAGAGAACCCTACAGAGATGGCCGAGAAGATACATGGACCGGAACAGGTTTTATGAAAGTTTTCGATGACACCGAGTTGGTTTTCGATTTGGGCAAAATACCGGCTACAACCAATTATGAGATTGTTCTTAGATATGAACCACAAGTGAGTGCAAAATAGTACAATATTCGTGTATGTTAGGTCGTTGACAAACATTTTGTCAATCGCATATTAAGTTTCATAAGTTGTTTTGAAAACATAAAACTATATCTATAACATTTTTTTGGAATTCCACATCACAGTATACGTGTTACGCTGTTTTTGAATTAAAAGTAATTTTAAATCTATTAATAAAGTCGGCAAGTTTATTAATTTAACATATTAATGAATTTTAATAGAAAATTCAAATATAAATCGAAATTTTACCATATTCGAAGTATGATTTTTCTTATTTTTGAACATATTAAATGTTGGTGCATATTATTTTTTATTATTTACTTTATTCAAATGCTTGATTATTTATCAAAATTATATCATCGACAAAGTTGGTTACTGTTTAGTTAGGTACTATAAGTAATTATTTATATTTCTTGAGACCAACAATTTTTGAAAGACTTAATTTAATTTATTTATTCTCATTTTAGGGATACATTATTTGAGCTGTAATTATTGTTATTATTGTTTCGATTAGATACGCTAATCAACCTAAGTTGGCTATTCAGGTTTATCTTCCTTCTACTCTTTCTTCGTATACTAATCATTTTGTATTATATTGCAATTAATTGGCCTTTGTTTATCTTTTCTTTTGTCGTTTATGTAAACTTTTATGTGTATCTTTGTTTTACTTATTCAATTATATAACCTTAATGATGCTTATGTTTTATTCGTTGTAGCTAATTTTTATTTATTTAATTTCGTTACTCTTTTGGAAATATACTTTATTATTTATTAACTATTTTTTGGTTGTAGCATTTTTTATTTACAAAGCACATTTCAACGTATTATGCATACAAATGTAAACAAATATTGTACTTATATAATTTTTATGAAAATTGGAGAATTTATATTATTATACTGCTATTTAAAATTTTGCAAACAACAGGTCCCTTACTACACCGAAAACGTCATGGTTACGCTGGACAGATTGGAACCAATCGATCCCAATAGCACTTGTGCTGAATACGAACGGAATTATAGTGCTGGAGACATTAGGAGTATTTCATTGTCACCCGGTAAAATTATTAGTTGAAACGTTTATGAACGATTGCAATTGAAAATCAATTTTAATGCATCGCGTTAAATTTTTATGATTAGGTTCCAACGTCGCCATTGCTTCGCCACCAGTGTGTTTGGAGGCAAACAAAGACTACAAGGTGAAGTTGAATTTACAAAGATATAAGAATAGAACGATTACCCCGTCCGCGTCGATATTGGTCGATTCAGTAAGTGATCTTGAACAAAAGCTATGTAAACATAATTATAATATTACAAATTATCTGTTTGAAAAACATCGCAGTGACAAGATTTATTTTTGTCCACCGTACAAACTCCGTAAACATTTCAATTACTTACAAACATACACACAAATATGTACTTAATTCATTTATGTTAAATTTAATTCTTAAACAACCTTAAGTGTATAAATGTGAGTGTATACCTATTTACTACAAATTATTGCTCTTTCTTTTTATTCGTTGTATTGGTAATTATAACCATGCAATTGTCCAAAATGTTTATTTGACGTTATAACTTTTAAATTTATAATAACTATGTTTATGTTACTGTTTAAATCGAACATAATTAGATTATTGTGGAATTAAATCACACGATCGGATCAATTACGATTTCTTCGATTTTTAGGTTGTTTTAATACCACACGTGGAAAGTATGCCATTCTTCCAAGGGTCACCAGCTAATGAGCAAAGACTCGAAGAATATAAACGTTACAAGTGTAAGGAAGCATATTACACCGTTCTCAGCAAAAACATAAAAAACATACCAAATTATGAAATTTGTCAAAAATACCATTACAGTGTTGGGTTTTACTTTTTGGACGGAGCATTTTGTAAGCGACAACATTCTAGTTCAAAAAAGATTATAGTTTAACATTATTGCTATTGATTGATTGTGTTTAGCGTGCCAATGTGACCAGACGGGATCGACAAGCGCCATTTGTGATTCGTTGGGAGGCAAATGTTCTTGTAAACCAAATGTGGTGGGAAGGAACTGCAACCGTTGTGCTCCTGGTACTTACGGGTTTGGTCCGGAAGGATGCAAAGGTATTAAGACTATTTTTTTTCTCCTATAAATCAACTGTACCTATATGTCATATTTGGAAGTGTATAGAATTTGAATTATAGGTGTAAAGTTCAATTTCAGGAAAAACCGACATAATCACTACTTTTATAATATATTCTCTTTATACAACGGTTATTAGGTTGGTATTCAAATCGATATTTTTTGTGTATTTTATTAGCGTGTGACTGTAACAGCGTGGGCGCTTTAGACAACTTGTGTGACGTGACGACTGGACAGTGCAAGTGTCGGTCTCAGACTTACGGAAGAGAGTGCGATCAGTGCGAGCCAGGCTCATGGAACTATCCGGATTGCCAGAGATGCATATGCAATGGACATACGGACACGTGTGACTCTCACACTGGAGTGTGCTTGAACTGTCAAGGTTTTACGGAGGGAGTCAATTGCGACAGGTGTGTAGTGCGATATGAAAGATTTTTAGTTACACAGGGGGTGATCGTTATTAATTAGTAATCTTTGATAACAATTATTATTTTAAGATGTATCGAGGGTTATTATGGCGACCCACATTTGGGGGCAGATATTCCTTGTCGTCCGTGTCCGTGTCCAGGAACCGCAGAGTCTGGACATTCTTTCGCACCACGATGCGCTTTGGACCCAAGAACACAAGATGTTTTCTGCGAATGTCAAGAAGGATACAAAGGTAAATATTTTTATACGATTCATTCGAGTGCATATTTACCCATTTAAAAAAAAAAAAAGGTTCGAGGTGTAACATGTGCGATGAAAACTACTACGGAAACCCCGAGGTCCCCGGAGGTTCGTGTAAACCGTGTTCGTGTAATAACAATGTGGATATAACCAAGGCGGGCAACTGCGACCCTCACTGCGGCAAATGTCTGCAGTGCTTGTTCAACACCGAAGGCGACACCTGCGAGCTGTGTAAGACTGGATACTTTGGAGACGCCGTTCATCAGACGTGTACAGGTAAAATTTATCATTTTGCGCAATAGTAGTTTGTACAATTGATTTCATCATATTGTATTATATACATATTTATTGTATTATTAATAATACTCTGATTTTGATGCATCTCTATATTTTCAGACAATATATAGATAGGTGAAGTAAAGATTTAATCATAAAAAATAAAATTTATATTGCATATTTTAAAATTATGTGTCATTTTTATTAGATTTGTTTTTTCCTGTTCTTAATTACATGTATATATATGTGTGTGTGTAGATGGGTTTTATGCACATTATAAATATTTTATGCAATTTAATAACAAAACCAGGGGTTCTGTCTACAAAATCAAAAGTAGGAAATAATTTAAAAAAAAAAGCTTTAAATAAAATCTAAGAGCATATTTCGATAAATCAATGGCATTAATTTTATTGTGGATATCTCAAAGGATTTTAGAGTTTTTAATTTCGAGTTTTTATTTTCATTCGATCAGTGAAATCTTATGATGAATTTGAAATCCTTATCAATATTAATAATCTCGTTTGTATACAGAATGTGTTTGTGACTTGTTGGGATCACAATCGCTCGTGTGCAATCACACCACTGGACAATGTCCTTGCTTACCAAACGTCATTGGATTGTCTTGCGACGAGTGTATGCCCAATCACTGGAAAATTGCCAGCGGAAACGGATGCGAAGCCTGTAACTGCGATCCAGTTGGATCGCTTTCAGAACAATGCAATCAGGTACGTGGTTTAAGCCTTTGACACTTGTTATGTGACAATAAAAAGCTATTTATTATCATTTGTAGTTCGACGGTCAGTGCAAGTGCAAACCTGGTTTCGGCGGAACTCAATGTAATCAATGTCAAACGAACTATTGGGGTGATCCGAATAAAGAATGCTATGGTACAAATTTATTGCTGTTGTTATTTTTAATATCGTTAATATTTTTAAATATGTGTTCTTATTTGGATTTTAATGTAATTTGTATAAAATATCGTAATATCGTATGTTGTACGCTAACGTAGAGTTTATACACTCGTTTCAGCCTGTGATTGCAACCTCGAAGGTTCGGCCACACAACAATGTAACCAGACAACTGGGCACTGTAAATGCATGTTGGGAATAGGCGGAGAAAAGTGTGACACTTGTGCAAGGGGATATTTGGGCGAGGCTCCCAACTGCAGCCCGTGTGGGGAGTGTTTTGAGAATTGGGATCAGACGCAGAAAGAGCTAAGCGGTATGGCATTTGACTATTAACAGTAATTCATTTCGCTGTGTTTCGTTCATTACGGGTTTTTGTGAAATTTTACACAGAACAAACCGATAAAATAATCAAATCGGCATCGGAAATCAAGGCCACCGGAGCCGCGGGCGCGTACACCGTGGAGTTTGAAAATATGGATAAGAAAATATCCGAAGTGAAGAATATACTGCAAACGACCACGAAAAGCTCACAGGTATTCCAGACATTGAACGAAGTTATCGATCAACTCAGGTAATTATAATACGTTACACAAAGACGTGGTATAGTGATAGTCAATTTTGTAATTATAAACATCGTTTGTACGTTTGTTTAGGGTGAATCTGACTACCATGGATCAATTGAACTCCATTACGAAGACAATTGATAATACAACGCAAAAAGTAATTTTGGCAAACTTGACATTGAGCAATCTCAAAGAAAAAACTGCTAATTTAAAAGAAAATGCTTTGAATTTGAGACAAAATTCAACAAAACTTCAAGAACGTAATGTCGAAGGTAATAAAGCAATCTTTAAAAGTTTGCAATATGCTCAAATAGAATATGTAATAGAATATTCTTATTGATATGTAAATATTGTTGTATCAAAAAACAAGAGGGTTCTATACTGGATAGCCTCTCTCCTATAGAGTTAGTAATTATTACCTATATCCTATTTTCTTATTATCTACAGCGTAGATATCGACGTTTTATAAATAAAGACAAATAAATTATTATATTTTAATGTTTTATAAAATGTCTATAAAATAAATTAATTTGTATTAACTATTACTTTATTAGAAATTTACGAGTCATTGATTTATGTTATCATAGGATAAATTATACTTGTATTGATGTTTTACTTTAAAATTATATTCCCTAGTAAAATTTGTCCATCCCTTAGTGCAAATATTGTTTTAATTAAGACATTTTTATTTTCCAAAAATGTACAAATTACTTACTATAATATTAAAGTAATCCATGTAAATATTTGTTTTTTCTAGGAGCTTTGAACTTAACAAAAGAAGCATTTGAAAAAGCTAAAACATTAAAAATGAAAGAGACAGTTCAAGACACACTTCTTGGTGATGTTGAACGTCAGTGTAAAAGAACTGAGACATTCTTCGGCCGAAATGTAAATTCGTTCAACCAAGGTATTAAAGACAACGAAAATACGTTAATGAAATTGAATGAAGAGATGAACAACTTAAATCAAGAATTCCAAAATTAAACCAACAAGTACGTTTAAATAAAATAAATAGGGTACTATAATTAGTTTAAAAAATAAGTTTCACCTATTCCATCTCGATTTTTTATAAGTAAAAGTGGTATCCCAAAATCCGCTACTTGTTTTATTCTTAATTTTTCAATATATTTTACATCATAATTATACAACATTTAATATTTTATCATAACTAATGAATAAATAATAAAATGTTGTCTCTACCTCTTATTATTAGTATAACTATAAATTATAATCTGAATATCAGTAAATGTTACAACTAGGTGTTAATGAATATTATCACTAATATTGTCGTTGAGTCATGTCACGATAAAAATTAATTTTACTTGGATTTTTCGAGTTATTGAAATTAAAATTATCGCGTCATCTCCGTAAAATAGGAAAAAATTAATTTTAAGTGAATGTGTCGTTTAGTATCTTAATTTTAAGTAAAATATATCGTATAATGTCTTTACATTATATCATTTAACAAACCGAAAAAGTTTTTTTAATAATGATTTACTTGAACAAAAATCACATACATTTTGAATATAGCTTAATATTACCAACTTTTAAAATAAAAATATTTATTAATTTATCCCAATTCAAGTGTACTATATAACTTTACTCATACAATATATTCACAGACTTAGGTAAAATACTTTTAAAAAGTATTTAGAATAAATACTCGAGTAATTTCAAAAAATAGTATTTCGAATATGTATTTAAATACTTTATACAAATTGTATTCCGAATACTTTTAAAATACTTTTTTTTTATACTATATAATTAGAATTATTTGAAATTGTAGACTAAATATATGTTATTTTATTGTATTTTTATATTATATAACTTTTGTAGTGTATGATTTACAAAAATAAGAAATATCTGATATTAACTTAAACAAAATATGACGGAGAAGTAATAAAATCATTTAAAAAAAAGAGATGATTTTACTTTTAATAGGTATTCGAAATACTGTATTCAGAATACTCGTTATACCTAAGTATTCAAAATTCTTTATTGAAAACTTTCAAAAAAACTATTTAATAATTATTAGAAATACTTAAAACGAATTCTGACTTCTGTATTCCGAATATTGTATTCGAAATACTACCCAAGTCTGTATAATCAGAATTACCACATGAACTATACTATAAATAGTAAGAAAAAAAAATCGATAACGATGGTTAAATCCACCTGCAGTGCTCAGTGAAAAAACAGAGACAAAAAAAGACTTGGTATTCGAGAATAATTACCACGTCGTGATTGGTTCTTTCACAGATTTGCGATAAAGGCGGTGAAACTTGTGACAAGCTTTGTGGTGGCGCTGGTTGCGGTTTTTGTGGTGGCCTGTCGTGCGAGGCAGGAGCAGTAACGAAGGCAGAGCGCGCATACAGTTTTGCTAAGGAAGCAGAGAAACATATACGCGACAAAGAAGCGAAATCCGAAGAGCTGTACAGAGGCGTAAGTCTAGTCGAAATATTTTGTTTTTTTTACATTATTAAAACCGTTTTTATAATATGTGTATATAATGTACTGTACTGTCGATTTTTTTTCGTTGAAGATATCTCAAGCTAACCAGGAACTGAATTCGTCGCTGGCCAATGCTAAAACCACTGGGGAAATGGCGAAAACGGCTAGAATACATTCGCTGAATATATTGAATGAAAGTTATTCCTTGATTCAAAGACACCAAACGTTTTTGAATCCCACGGGCGTCCAGTCTACCGATGTCGCAAGGAAAATCGAAGAGGTAACAATAAAAATATTGTCCCTATGGGGACTTGATCACCGCATTTATAGGCGTAAGAAGGGGGGTCGAAGAGAGGGAAACTACCTCCTCTCAAAAATTTTAACAGAACAATGTCCCCCCTTGATATTTTGTAAATTTATTTTATAGATATTATCAAAAAGTATCTTCAAGTATACTGTATATCGACATTAAATAAAGTTTTCTCCCCCCCCCCCCCCGGGGAATAGACCAAGTTACGCCCATGACCGTATACACACAATAGTAAATAATAAGCAATAATAAATGGCGTCTATTCAGGTTTTGAAATTGAACATCGACTTGCAACCTGATCAATTGCGTCAACTCTCAGAGGACATAAACAGAACGCTGTCTCAACCGATGAATATTAACACCATCATAGAAGATACCGCTCAAAACTTGACGTTGGCCAAAACATTGAACGAGGAAGCGGAAGAGAAACAGTAAACATAGTTTTTACCAATTTTACCCGTATAATTTACTCTAATCTAATGTCGATTTATTTCCTTTATACAGAATGGCCGCGAAAAACATTCTCCAAGTCGCAGAACGCGTCGAAAATGCTTTGTCGGAAACGCAAAACATACAAAAGACCGTCAACGACGGTATATTTGTAACCAGTCAGAATATAGTGGATGCAAATAACAGCTTGTCCAAGGTATGCGTATTAGTAATGCAGTTGGATTAATTCTGTAATCTGACATTTAAAGCTTGAATGAATTATATCAGGCACGGACGTAAGGAGGGGGGGGTTGTGTGTGGTTCAACCCCCCAACTAAATTACTGAAAAATGATATAAAAAAAATCATCTGATTTACAAATTTAATTGTTATTTTAAAGTTTTCAAGAGACTTGAAAATAAAATATATTTATATATATATATACAAATTTAAATTATGTAATAAGTATCAATGCTATTCATCGACATTTTACATTTAACATATTTTCAAAACCTTCCTACATTTTTTTCTGCGTTCGCCCCTGAATTATTTTATTAAATAAAATGTACATTATAATATTGTGTCGTTCAGGTTAAATCGGAAACGGATGTTGCTAAAGAGAGTCTTCAAAAAGTCACAGATATCGTTGATTCGATTGAAACCAAGTTGAAAACGCTACAGACTGGATTCTTGAAAAATGTCAGGGATGCAGACGAGGTCAAGTCAGAAGCAAAAATGTTGATACAGGAGGTGGAAGATACTAAGAACAAAGCGTCAAAGCTTTTGGATGATTATAACAACGCGAACGCCACGTTGGAAAACCGCGTGAAAGTTTTGAAAACCACCCGTAATAACTCGCAAAGCCTGTCCGAAAAAGCTAGTCAACTTTTGGCCAACACCACTTTGAAACTGAAAGAGCTCGAAGGTAAGCCGGTTATTAACAATCAAGTAGCAAGTGGTTAACGTCAATAATGGCGTTGGGTGTATATTCGCAAATAGGCGATGAGCTCAACAGTTATACCTATAATTTATAAATTCATTATTTTATATTTCTCAAATTTTTTTTATGCATAAAATTGAATGAGTTTCTCAGTGAATTAAGTTGTATTAATTGTTCAAGATTTTTCGCTGAATTAAATTTATTATTCGATTAGATCTCTTTTTTCTTTTTCTTTTTTGATTATTGTAGGTACGTAATAATTGCGTTTTTTTTCTAGACGCTGAGATTATCTTCGCAGAACAAGAGATGGTAATTTTGAAACTCAGCAACACTACGGACGAGTTGAACGCAAGGATGTCGGATAATTTAGAGAAAATAAATTCACAGTCTGAACATTATAGGACGTGTAATAATTAGCACGGCATTCGTAATCGCGCCAACAATATCGATCGACTGTTCAGTGTCATACATTTATATTTATATTAATAGTTTTAATTTTTTAAGCCATATATTTATTTATTTAATTACCTATACTACGTTCTTTTCGCGGTGTACATTAAATAATACGCCCATCTAATTTGTAATCGTACCTATATACATGATATTTATAACATAATTGTGTTCATTATATTTAAGTAGACTACTTAGTTTCTGTTCGACGACATTCAAAACGCACGAAAACGTACCTAACTACTAATTACATTGTGATCGAATACGGTGTGCATTGTTATTGTGTTTGATTGTGATTTTACGTGTGTTCGAAATAAACCATAACATTAACATTAGACATTTGTTGTACTGTATAACCAGTCTTGGTCGTACGTTATTTCATCGATAACAAATACTACAGCGTTTGTGCAGTCAGTGATTATTTAATGATGGCGTTTAACAATCCTTACCGCCCATCACACTTTAAAAAAATATTACAATAATTTATGTAGAATTTAATGATTGAAATATACTTGGATTTAATAACTATGTACACAATTTTAGTTCACTATGTTTAAGTACAACTCGCCGTATAAATGAATATATATTGTTGCAACCCAGTGTTGATAATTTAAATGCATCCTCTAAACATAGAGTAATTTCAGTTGATGGTTGAGACATTTTAATTTTCGGTTATGACTCAAATGTTAACTGTGTGTGTTCAGTTTTATTTTTACTTCACGTATTTATTTGGTAATTTGGGCTGAGATTTTTTTAATTAATTTAATTATTTTTCAATATTTTAAATTAATTTTCTCTTTTGAGACTATTTTCTTTTATATTTTTATCAGTAGGATTCCCTTTTTTTGTTAGAGTAGCTAATTCTAACGGAGACATACCAGTTTGTCCATCATTATTCATAAAATATTTTTATAAATAAAAATATTTAAATTTTAACACACAATAATATTATATACCCAATTAATATAATATCTAAAATTTATAAACAATAATAAATCTTGTATAATAATTCTCAATAATAAATCCCAATATAATTCTCAAAAGTATCTAACAATTTTTTCAACACCCACTTATTTGTTCTTAAAGTATGTCATCCCAGGTAGCAAAATTATAATATAATAATATTATAAATACATTTAATATATAATGACTAATATTATTTAATGATAATAATTTAACTATAAATTGTGTACAATAATTATTATTTTAATAACATATAATATTATTATATTATTTTTTGGCAACCATGCCATTATTACTATATTATTTCACAAATAATATTATTATTTAAAAAAATATATTTTGATATTATCGTCGGCTATCGTCGGATTTACGTAAGATCTTTGCGCTTGCGAATCTAATAGAGCTGTTACGAAGCCTAATGGAAATTCGAGTTCGACCGCAGGGGTCAGAATTTTATCCGGGCGTGTACGTTTACTATTATTAGTCGTATTGCAATCGGTAGAGCGGGACAACTGGTTCTGAACCGCGACGGAAACTGTCTGGTGTACAGTGTTTACCGCCATAACCATACTGTCCCTATCGGTTGCCTCTGTGCTCACCGTTTGCTTAATGCACGCAGACTGACCTACTGCGGGATTGTGCGCAGTGTGTGTGCTAGCGCCCCCGTACCCTGTGTAGGTGCACACCCGTACCTCTGTTGCCTTCGTCCCTACACCTGTGGCTGCCCATGAGCCGGTTGTTGAACACACGTGTCACTCGTGAGGTGAGTGGGTTCGGTGATGGGGTGGTGTATGTTCTGGATCTGTGAACGGGTGTCGATTTGTGCTGTGACGGAAAAAATTTTCGTAGTTGGCTGTTCGATGTGTCGAGTTGCCGAACTACGTGCGTGTGTACCGCATAATTTATTTCCGTGATTACTACCGAACTTTAGTGAAGATGTCTGTCTGGGGGGGGGGGGGGGGGTGATGAGTCGAGGGGGGGACTAGACACCGTTGACTCCCCCTCCGTTTCCCGATGAGGTCGGCCAATGAGGACACTTGCTGTGCCAATGGAGTTCCCCACAGAATTTGCACGGTCCCGGTTTTGGACGTTCTGTCACATTATCAAAAAAAATTTTTTTTGACGGGAGGGCCCGCTGTGGGGTGCTCGGCGCGACCTTCGGTTTGGGGAACCACTGTTTAGTGGCTGGAATTGTGCCAGTCGTTACTGGGTCCAAAACGCCTGCAATGCGTCGAAGCTCGCTGAACGTTAAGAGGACGTTCCACCAAAATATAACGAAACGAACGCTCCAGAGATAGCGTTGTTTGCCGTATCCACGCCGTCGCGGCAGACTGTAACCACGCCCATTGTCTACCCAACGCGGTCCACACGTCTTAGTCGCGGGAGAGGTACATTATTATTTCACCGACTCTCGTTTCGAACGTTTCGCTACAGTGCTATTGAGCGTTTCGTATGATACAGTTTTTATGCTGGCCGAAAATGTGGTACGGACTGTTTAGAATATCTTTTCGTAGTTCTGAAATAATCATTAATCATAAACCTATATAATATAGTATAAATTTATCTTTTAATTGTAATAATGTTTTTTTTTTAACTTGACAATTAATATTATTTTTGTAATTTTTTAAAATAATACAAACCTTCAATTTTTTTAAAAAACGTTTCGTCTGTCATTTTTCTGTGTTTTATTGCTCTTGTAACAGCAGTTCGAAATCTTAAAATATTTCTTGATATGAATTTTCTAATGAAGCAAGGATATTTAGTAACTCTTGTTAAGTTCATTAGCTTTTGACAGTAGTTTCGAAGGATATGGTTTCTACATTCAACTTTTTGTATAAGAAACCTAGGTCCATATGGCATAACCTCGTGCAATCTTTTGGTGACACTGCTATCACCATCCCCTGTCAAACAAAATATTTTTTTTTATAATTATTATGTCTAATATAAGATCATTTTAACATTGAACAGAATTCTTACCAATTATCTTATTAAATTTCAACCCATGCATTTCGATGCTGTTCAGAAATCCCTCTGCAATCGCATCGGCTTCGATGCTGGTAGCTCCTTTTTTCCAGTTTATAAAACACTTATGGGGATTTGGAGACTGTCGAATTGATTTTGCCCTCTCACATATTACGCAATATCGGTTGCGAATACCAACGAACAGTATTTTTTTTGTCCTAAAGCCTATAATTGTTGCCTATAAAATATAACATAATAATATAACAAATAAATAGGTACAATTACAATAAAAAATGTAAGCAATTAGTAATTATTTTATATAGGGGCGCTATTATGTCTGTGTTTTTTTGGTGTGTCATAACTTCATTACATTTATAAATTTAACTATGACCAAAACGTAAAGTTACAATTTTAACTTAAAATAATTCATAAAATATTCTTACTGCTCCGGAAAATGCGTCGTACTTTGTCCTGTAACTTCTTTTACTCCATTGTCCATCCGCGATTACTGGGCACATTGGTATGCCATCAATATCAACATCATTTGCTTCAAATGCCAATTTTTTTCTTCAATCCCTGCCTGCTTCATAACATTCCAAGCAATAGCTTCAATATCTTCACTTAACACATCAGTATATTTAATGTAAGTAGTAGGAGCCATGCATGGTATATCTAAGCACGCACTAAACTCTGACAGTTGAGTAAATCCTATCCCAATTGCATATGTACCATTGATAACGGCTTTATTAATCGGTATATAATCCAAGTCTTTTTTTTCCGATTCAATCGTTGTTAATAAATTACACATTTTACATTTGAAAATCCACGTTGTCTCAAAACCTTTTTTAATTTCATTAACGAGTTCTACGTTTATGAATGAACATCCTAAACCGGGAGTATGCGTTTTAGAATTTAGAATTTGCACTTGAGATATATATAATTCATATCCACGATTCTCCTGCCTTCATATGAATTGTTAGACACGCTATAATAAAGTAAATAAGATATTTAAAAACTACAAAATATGTTTTCACATAGGTAATATTATTTTACAAACAATTATATTGAACTTACGAGATTTCACTTTCAGTCGATATCTCAAGATTATGGTTTTGTGTGTCTAAAATATTTATTTCACTAAGCTCGGTAAAACTAGAGATAGTTCTATTCGTTGATGTTTCATAATATGAAATATTTGTGCTCATATTTTCATTAGACGATAAACTATTTTCTCTGCAAGAATATTTATTTTTTTTTGTTGTTTTTAGATTGTTAAATGTATTTATTGTTAAAAAAAAAACAAATAATTAAAATGATTATCACTCATATTTTTATGAAACTTACGGAGTTGAAGTATACATATTAGTTTCTTGAGTCAGAGAATTGCTTTCAACAGACGTAATATCAAGTTGAACATTTTCAATAATATTTAAATTGGATATTGGTGTATTATTTTCTAGTTCTCTAATTTCATCAGTGATTAAACTAAAATTAATTAGGTAGTAAAAAAAAAAAAATTAATATAATTCCATACGACAATACCTATACTTCTACATATATTTATTTTTTTATTTTTTTAATAAACAAGAATATATATTATATAGGTACAGTTATCAGTTATGAGCTGTTTACGGACAGTATAAAAATACATAGGCACATTTTTTAAATTATATTTTAGTTAAAAGTATCAAATTCAAAATTTAAAAATGATTTAAAAGTCAAAAATTTATAAAATGTTCAACTTTTATAGCTAAGGATTAAAAATTTAAAACAAGGTTCCACGTATTAGGTTATTAGGTTATTGCAACCAAAAAATATAAAAAAATGTGTAAAGTTATTTCATGTTCAAATTTAGACAAAATTAAATTTTAAATAACCAAAAATAACGATTTTATTTATTTTGCTGTAATTTAAAAATAAAATTCGTGGGTAAGTATTTGAAACTTCTCAAGTATAATATTATATCATGCAAATAATATTAATTCAATACTTACCGGCTATCGTATTAATATTATTACAATTTAAATAGCATATAAAATATCCTGATCTTTTGTTTTAAACCACTAAGTTTAAAAAATAATTTAAAATTGGTATTGACGTGTTCTTAATAATAAATTATATGTAATTTAGGTCACTTACCTAGTTTGTTTTGATCGTTTTAGTGCAAGTGTCTTTGTGATAAATTTTTTAGACGATTGTTTTCTTTTGAGCGAATTTTTTTTATTTGCCATGATGAACAGTATCGCCGTACAATTATAAAAAATTATGTGTACAATTTAACACAAAAATAGTTAACTACGGTCACAAATATTTGCATTTAAATTAAACAATGATGTGATCACATTGAATAATCCAGAAGGAATGGTTATTTTTCGTAGAGACTACTTTTGATAAATCGAATATTACAATAATTATTATAATATTTATAGCCTATAGGTACTTGAACATTTATTTTTGTACTGATTTTTGGAAATGCATGCAGATATTATAGTAGTCTTATATAATAACTTCCGCTATCCTAATTATTCGTAGTAACTAGTAACTAATAATTAATTAATAAGAAATATGATGTGTAGTGTGTAGATTTATAAGTTTATAATTATAACTAATTTTTTTTCCGATTAGGTAGTATAACTCCTACTTCGTCACTTAGATATATAATAATATAATATAATATAATATTGAGTTCAATTAATTTGAATACCGATTCAAGAAAATTGTTTACGTTATAGCAATATACCGTTTGAATTTGTAGCGTGTATTCTATAGGGAATTTGGGATTTTGTTTTATATGAGTATAGGTACTTGAATTATTGCTGCACTAATTATTATGTCTACTGTCAGAAAAATGAAAATATTAAAATATTCGTAATAGCATTGAATATTATTATAGTTAGTCAGTAATGGAATGCCGCCGCCGCGCCCGCCTTTGACAATATTGTCCGATTATAATAATTTTATAAATTCATAATCGGCATAATCTATTCCAGGAAGCGACTATCGAACTATCGTCGCTAATAACCGATCCACGATGCACGGATGAAATATACTATTTGGCGTAGAGGGGGGGGAAATCACGGCTGCCACAACTTTAAGCAGGTGGCAGCACATGACGGTAATGAAAAATGAAATTTAACGACGTAAACATGTTTACGCAAAACAAACGAAACGGCATTAAAAAAATGGTTTTAGAGTAAAAACACCTATTATAAAATATGTAAAGAACAATATTTCGGAGGGATTCTCATCGGGTTTTTTTTATTATTCTAAGTATACAGCTTGATATAAAAAGGCATAAAAACCTTTTTTTTGCATTTAAAAAATAGCTGTAACTTTTTTGTAGTTAATATTTTAAAAAACACCGATGAGAATCCCTCCAAAATATTGTTCTTTACATATTTTATAATAGGTGTTGTTACTCTAAAACCATTTTTTAATGCCGTTTCGTATGTTTTTCACGGACATGTTTTCACCACTGAATATGGTCGGTGTAACGTCCTCTTAATGGCCGATGTAAACGAATGTGCGTACGGAACGTGTCGCGCGTTAACCCGGCGATAATACCTACCAATTCCGGTTCGGATAGGCCAGTATTTACGCGGCGCGCTAATTGATTTTTACTCATAGGGCTGTAACGTGCCTCGAGTGGTTTGAGGACGCTACGATAATGTTATGATTGAATAGTACTTCTAAGTGTTTTAATATAAGTTCAATAATTTAAACTTGAAAGAATAGAGTATGATAATTTTATTTTACACTTAGAAAAATCAGCAAAGTAATAACAAAGTAAATATGACTGTCGTAAGCGGAGTGTTTGTACTTGATGGCTGGATACGTCTGTCGTTGGTGGTGCAACGGTGCCTTTATATACTCTGTTTAGTGTTGTTTTCGCCACTTGGTTTCCCTTGCCTTTGATCGTTAAAATTCGACGAAATGTTTTTCTTTTACAGTTGTTGATGGTCACAGGATGTGAATTGCACCGTATATGACCTGCGCGTGGCTTACATCACAATTATGAATGCGATAGCTATTTATATAATTTATAAATGTGCATTTTTATCATCGTACGACTCGAGAATATGCATATCATTATTTGTTAGTAATTACATCACAACCATATTACATATAATGGTGCATGGTGGCGCGGCAAGTGCCTTTAAATGATATAGGGCTGGCTTGTTCACCTAAATGCCGGTTGCATAAAATAATAAATTAAATAAGTAAAATATAATAGAAGTGGACTGTATAATAAACAAATAAAATAAATATAATAATAATATAGATGAGGCCCACACGGCACACAATAAATAAATAAATATAATATATAAAAACAATGTTGGCCCTACAGTGGCACAACTAAAATAAATATAAATAAAAATCAAACGTGTGGCCCACACGGCACACACCAAGTAATAATAATACTAAATAACTAATTAGCCTATGCGGCGATACGGAATAGTGAGCCCTTGAAGGCTAGGCCCGTCGGCCTTTACACACAACGAAACAAATATGGTCGACCAATACTCACAACAGGTGACTGCGTTGAATGGCGGATTGCATCCCCCGCGACCACAACGAGGAATGTACTTTTACAATAAAACTAAACAAATACAAACAAATTATGAAGCACAGGCCTCGCTGCGTGCGACCACTCAAGCACAGTCACAGACGGACGACAAATTCACGTGTCTGCAGCCAAGAACACAACACACTTCAAAACCACGTTACTCACGATGACCGCTGGTAGATATGCCTAAAATCCGAAACAATTAAACCAATGCAACAAAACAGTTGCTAGAACGATATTTACCAGACGGCCAAAACAGGAAACACAACACAAGACAACGTGGTTTCCACAAGAAATAGATTGCAGACGATCACCGGAACTAGATGTGCACAACACGAAGACACAACGACGAGAGAGAAGTGGTGCCGACGACATTCACCACGAAAGCTCTGGCCGCCGGACACCACAATAAAGATAAATGTCTCAGTGCCACCACACTAAAACTGAAACACGAGAACTTAAGAAACTTTGTGGCACTGAGAGCATGACTAAACATTAAAAGAAAAACATAACCGAACCTCTCGAAAACGTGAAATAACGAACATTTACGCACGATGATAACAATACGATTACGTAGCCTGCTGGTCGCACACGGAGGCTTATCGCCACCGCCGACATAGCCACAGATACGCAACGCACCGCTATGCATCGCACGAAAATGATAACACAAAACATAACATAAACATATTCAGCGTAAACAGTGCATGTTACAATATTATTATTTGTGTGCCGTGTGTATCACCACTGGCTCATTTGTAATCTAAAAATGTCATATTTGAAACTTTTGGACAGTATTTTTCATACCTACGAACAATTGTTCTAAGAAAAAAAACATCATAGTGAAACCATAAGATCCCACGCTTTACACAAAAAGTAAAATAATAATAATTTAAATTCAAATATTTATTTATAATTAATTCATATAATAATTAATTATTTATTTTATTTTGTTATTTATTTCGTAACTCGTGTAAACCTGCTTAAGTGAAATGTAAAATATTCTTGTACTTACGACAAAATCGGGCAATATGTCCTACAGCACCACAGTTATAACAGCCTGAAACATTAAAATTACAAAAAACTTTAACCATTATTGTACTTGGTTTATGCAATATGCATGATACTATTACAATATCATATTCAAATACTTACGGCGAGAATTCCGCCCGGCCGACGTTTACCGCCACGCCGCGGCTCCAGTGCCTTGCCGACAGGATTATTGCCGAGGTACACGGGCGCATTGTATACATTGTACCGCATACCTCGGCAATGAAAATTGTTTTTCATATTACCAACCATCTACAGTTAAATAAGAATAAATATATTTTAATAAGGACGTATTCAATTCTTTGATCATTTCGACACATAAACTAAATAAACATTACTATCGTAACTGATGTGTACTCACTTTGATTGCTGTCGGAGAAGTTATGCTGAGCGGCAGTCAATGCATTCGGCGTCGGCATTACAGCGTAAAGATAGCTGTGCCGGTTGGCCAATCGGAAAATAGACTTTGTATATTATTTTGTAAACACAGATGCCAATGTAACTATAACCACGGTTTCAGATTAATTTTTAATTACCTTAAACCGAGGACTCAGACGTACGAAGAGGGTAGTTGACTAACAGGCTAAAGTCCCCTCCCCCAATTGACCGTATTATTATTACTTTTATTACAAATATTCATCAAGTGTCAACTATCGTTAACTAGTAAGTAACTAGCAAAACGTAAATTCCACATACGTATTGAATGAAATAATTAGTAGCCGCATGCTCAACTGCGGTACTCACTTTCGAAATTTATATCTCGAAACTGGCCAAAGAGTTCCCTTAGATATTTTAACACCTTTTTAATCACGACCTCCCCTTTCGTTGACATTATTTTCAAAGCCCGCGCTCTCTCGGAAAATGTTCAAAAAAATTTTCGAAAAATCTCGTTTCGGCAATAGTCCGACGGCGGCCGTATTGCCGCATGCTCAACTGCGGTACTCACTTTCGAAATTTATATCTCGAAACTGGCCAAAGTGTTTCCTTAGGTATTTTAACACCTTTTTAATCACGACCTCCCCTTTCGTTGACATTATTTTCAAAGCCCGCGCTCTCCCGGAACATGTTCAAAAATATTTCGAAAAATCTTGTTTCGGCAATAGTCCGACGGCGTCCGTATTGCCGCATGCTCAACTGCGGTACTCACTTTCGAAATTTATATCTCGAAACTGGCCAAAGAGTTCCCTTAGATATTTTAACACCTTTTTAATCACGACCTCCCCTTTCGTTGACATTATTTTCAAAGCCCGCGCTCTCTCGGAAAATGTTCAAAAAAATTTTCGAAAAATCTCGTTTCGGCAATAGTCCGACGGCGGCCGTATTGCCGCATGCTCAACTGCGGTACTCACTTTCGAAATTTATATCTCGAAACTGGCCAAAGTGTTTCCTTAGGTATTTTAACACCTTTTTAATCACGACCTCCCCTTTCGTTGACATTATTTTCAAAGCCCGCGCTCTCCCGGAACATGTTCAAAAATATTTTCGAAAAATCTTGTTTCGGCAATAGTCCGACGGCGTCCGTATTGCCGCATGACTCCAGTGCAGGTACTCACTTTCGAAATTTATATCTCGAAACTGGCCAAAGTGTTCCCTTAGATATTTTAACACCTTTTTAATCACGACCTCCCTTTCGTTGACATTATTTTCAAAGCCCGCGCTCTCCCGGAACATGTTCAAAAAAATTTTCGAAAAATCTCGTTTCGGCAATAGTCGACGGCGGCCCGTATTGCCGCATGCTCAACTGCGGCTACTCACTTTCGAAATTTATATCTCGAAACTGGCCAAAAGAGTTCCCTTAGATATTTTAACCACCTTTTTAATCACGACCCTCCCCTCTTCGTTGACCATTATTTTCAAAGCCCGCGCCTCTCTCGGAAAATGTTCAAAAAAAATTTTCCGGAAAAATCTCGTTTCGGCAATAGTCGACGGCGGCCGTATTGCCGCATGCTCAACTGCGGTACTCACTTTCGAAATTTATATCTCGAAACTGGCCCAAAGTGTTTCCTTAGGTATTTTAACACCTTTTTAATCACGACTCCCCTCTTCGTTGACATTATTTTCAAAGCCCCGCGCTCCTCCCGGAACATGTTCAAAAATATTTTCGAAAATCTTGTTTCGGCAATAGTCCCGACGGCGTCGTACTTGCCG
>JASXSY010001862.1:0-128951 GCA_034509805.1 Sipha maydis | reverse complement strand
CATTTACTTGTGGGACAGAATAAAATACGTACCTTATAAATACTTGACAATATAACGGAATAATCACTTTTTAAACGAGACGTATAACCATATGCTACCTAACCTTACCGTAGAGTGGCAAGTCGCGAGTCCTGAGGTCTTTGGTCCCTCATAAGCCATTGTACCCTCGCAGATATTACACATACACTTGAACTCATGCCTAACAGTTAAATTGTGCTTGCTTAACAGGGACAGACTGTGTTCACGAGTTCGGATGGCATGTTGACCACCGATGAACGATACGACGGGCGGACCAGCATCGTAGAACCCCCTGAGTTCAATGGTATCCTTGCAACCGCTATCAACGTTTCCAGTCTCCGAGAATCGGACACGGGCGACTACGAGTGCCACGTAACGTACAGCGTCGGAATCATCCCGCGACCGTCGATGCCATCACTTCTACCGCCGGAATCGTCACCTCAATCGAGCACTGCACCCTCGATATTAACTGTCTATGGTCCAGATACTGCTAGTAAAGGCGTGCGGTTTAGACTCAACGTACAAGGTGAGCCATGTTAACTCGCGTATTTATATATTTTATGTACATACGAGTACATATATGATCAGTAGCGGCTTGAAAGGGATATATTCAGAGACGAGGACAAGAGGGGGGACTATGAGGACTAAAGCCTCTGGCACTTCAAATATTTCATAGAAGACGTGATTTTCAGTTAACTGATCAAAGCAAAGAGGAGCAACATTACATTCTTAGCAAATATTTTGTAAATTAGTGACGCTAGGAATTATATGTATGTTTATTTTTGCAACTTCTGATTATTGTTTTCGCAAATCATGTCCAAAAGTCAGTTCACATTGTGACGAATGGTATTTAATTTTCTGTACGCATATTTCATTATTTTTTATTGTATATAAATTCTAGCCCTGCTTTTTATCATTTATCAGTGCTTGGTTATCGTGATTAGTTATGCATGTCCATGTCCTTAATTTATTGAACGTATAAAATATAATGGCTGGTCTGAACAAAAATATGACGACTTAATAATTTTATTTTAACATCATCTAGAAAAATGTAGACAGAGGATTGATCAAATTAAATTATTATGAAATCGTGTATCCACTTCCTTTTAGGTATTTCAATTTTACATAAAATGTTTTACACTTTTGCTAAGCTTTATTACAATTATACATGCAATAAAAATGTATTTTCAAGTTTACTATTATTATTATTTTAAAATCGTGTAAACACGTATGCTGAATATTTTATCCACTGCCAAAACCTTAATTTTATGTCATTGCTTTTATTTATTCAAAGTAAATATTTTCGTCTAGTCCCTGCCCTTTTTTCATCCCTAGATCCGTTCCTGAATGTATTTGAATCACGTGTTCCACAGATAATTTCTCGCAATATCACATTAGTACATTTTATTTTAGAATTATTGATATAAATTATAAAGTACGCACTTTTTAAAAATGACCAACTATATTCAAATCACAAATACTAGATATAATATTTAAAAACTAATTTTTTATAATAAAATATTTTATGATGGATGGAACGTAAAAACTTCACATTGAGTTCTTGTGTGTCCGTGTGACATATATCTATTTACCTATGCATGTATTTTTGTTCGTTTACGTATATCAAAAGTATAACAGCTCAAACTATTTATAATCCAAATCTTACGTTTATTATCAATGTGTTTGAATGTGATTATATTTTATTATTTTTGTTATAGCAAACTTTACCAACAAATTTTAAATAATGTGAAAATATTCTTATCTGATGTTCGTTAGGTCTCGTTTCGATGGCGAGCAATGAGTTATACTCAGTTACAGTGAACCTATACGCTCTCTGAGAGTTGTAATTTTTAAACGATCTATATTCCGGTGAATTTCTGAGTAATGCTTATTTTAGCGTTTGTGACAGATTTAGTTTATGGCCTTGACTTACTGTATGATTAAATATCGTCGGAAATTACGAGGTCAACTTATCATTACATATTATTCAGGGTCCCTTCATTTATTGTTAAGTATTTATTGTTGACAGGATGGACTTTATATGAATAGGTGAGAAGAACTGCTTATTTATTTAAAACATGACGTATTATATGCGTTTATAATATGCTAATCATGAATGTCATACAAGAGCCAGTCAATGAAAATAACATATATTAAATTTGCTATGCTTATATTTTATTATTTATCATAAACTATTTTTTTTAAATAAACCTTTCCCTTTCATAATACGTACTAACTTAGATATGGTCCTTATATTCCTAGACCTCTTAAAGAAAATAATTACTACTTCGAGCCATGCGATTACTCGTGAACTGTTACCAATCGTTTCTCAACAACATAAAATTGTCCTAGACTCTATAAAGTATATAATTACAGGCTCAAAGTGTGAATAATAAATAATAAGAGTAGTACAACTATACCTAACTGTTTTTACTGAAATTAAATTTAACACTTCCGTGTAAACTGCGTGTACATCTACCTACGCACATCAAAATAAAGCATACCTACTTAAACGGTCATTTGTTTTCCGTATAGATACTAATATATTTATAGCATACGGTTCAATGTTTTTTTTTCTCCATCAAACTTCTTATAAGCTAATGGAATTAAGAAATGATAGCGTTCCACACTCAGTAATGATTCATCTTCGTAAAATTTAGAATAGACCAATTCTTAGAGATATACAGCATATGTATAAGAGACTAGATCACTAATTTTAGATCAATTTCTAATAGAAAATACATGCGTGTATAATCCACATACAACCTAGCAGTGTATGCAAATAAATTGTTTTAATTTTGCTAGACACATATCATTCGACCACGCTATTAATATTTCAAATACGATATATTTCTATAATTTTTGACATATCATACCTTGTGATTATCATAATTGTGTATCATTTCCCATGGGATTTGATGTACAATGATGACCATTCCGTCACGTGTCGGGCAGGACTTCGTAATTCATATACCTCCGTGTACGAGTACACATAAACGATGAGTGACGACAGCAATAATACCTATACAGACCGAACAGCGACACTTATACTCGTGATGTATTATTGATTAATCTGTGATAGCGCAGGTGGAGACGTGATGAGCATACCGCCGATCAACCAAACTCGGATGGAACACGAGTCCGTCCATTTCAGTTGCGTGAAAGAAGACCCCGAGTCAACGGTCCAGTGGTACAAGGACGGCGTGCCGCTGGATGACTTGCCATCGCTGAATGGTAGATTTCACGTGACCCCGGAGGGATCTTTGGATGTTTACGACGCGATATTCAAGGATAACGGATTTTACTCGTGCCGCATAGTTTCGGCCAAGGGCACCCTATCCGCGGGCGCTTTTCTTAACGTTCAATGTAAGTCCAAACGCACTTAGTTTATGGAGTTATAGAAGTAGGCCGTTTTCGCGCAAACACACAAAGCTGGAAATAAACGCGTTAAAAACTTCAAGTAAAAAGAAAAGTTATAATATAATTGTTTCTAATGGAACTACTAACATAACGAACTAAATTGTTGCCATAATATGTAGCGACTAAATCTGTGAAATAATTGTACGGTCACGTCAAATTAATTATTTTTTTAAATACCAAATACTAAAAATGCAAATATAAAGAATTTTATAAAAAAGAATTGTTTTTAATAGGGATCAAAATAATGTTTATAAAATTTATATTTTAAATATAGCTTTATATAAATATCATAATATATCGGTCAGTTAGAAAAAAAGTAACTTATTTTTAAATAAGTTAAATTAAATTATTTTTTAATTTTTCATTCTATTTATTAGCTTATAAATTTTATAATTAATAAGAAGAGAAGTGACATTTAATTTTATAACTTATACTTATATTTATCTAGATTAATACTTAAACAGTTAAGAAAAACCTTGCAAATAGTTGTAAATACACAAACCTGGTAAACGGGTGTGCGCTGCAGAACACGTATACCATCTCCTGCTCACATTTATACTATTATGTACTTTTATATTGCTAACCAAATGTTACCGAACTTATATCGTGCCCCTCCAATTGACAATTAATTCTGAAAAGTCTACTCTGCCAGAGTGCATAGTGTCTTGAGGACTTAGACCTCCAGAATATTGCAATATTGCTCATAGCACTTCCCTATAACTAACCTTATTTTCAAATAATTGAAATCTCCTCTCCAACAACAATTAAGATCTTAGCAATAACTCTGAGTCACCAGCAGTTTCCATGTCCTATAGAATTAAAACAAGAACGCCCAAATGCGATGTTATGAATAAGTGAATGAATAAATTAATGCCAAGAATTAATTTATTTTCGATGTTTGTTTCTTATCCGTATGCATGACATAGAGTCTAATTTCCACTCGAATCTTACGCGAACATGACCGATCCTATTTTCAGATAAAGCGAAGATTGTCTACTCGCCCGCCGAGGTCTTTTTGGCTTTCGGCAAACCCGGTACGTTGGACTGTCATTTCCACGCGAACCCGCCGCTAACGAAGATCCGTTGGGAAAAAGATGGATTTCTGTTTGACACGTACAACGTGCCCGAAGTCTACCACAAGTTGAACGGATCCCTTTACTTCAACAGGGTGATTAAGAAGTTATTGTTTAAATTTATTTTAAATTTCATTAATTTGATCAGAGGCGTATTTACATGTTTCTCGCTTGTAGGTTTGTGATAATTGCCAATCTTAATAATTATATCATTAGAATAAGTTATCATTTATTAACTATAAAAATACATTAATAAGGTAACAAGTTTTATTTAAATAATAAAACATAATTTCTTAAGAGTTAAAATGTTTTTATTAATAATTAATAATTACATAAAATTAATAAAATTAATTATCCAAACTTGAATATAATAATTATTAATTATACCCATCCGGTCTACGTCGACATTTGGTAGTACCAAAAGTGTCGATTAACTCTTTCCGTCATACCTTTCTATTTTTAGAAAAACATTTTTTTCAACTATTTTAAATTAAACATAATTTTAAAAAAAAATTAAAGTTGATCCCCAATTGATTGGGCAGCCTGATCTCGAGATACAATATGTGTACTATATTGTCGAATTGTACATCGTTGATTGGTCGTAGCTATTTAGTTTTTAATGTTGATGAAGTGGATGTGGACGGACTATTACTAGGACGACCTCTTTTTTTGTAGCTGGTTTACCTGATAATATTAATACTTCAGTCAGGTATTGTCGAAAGTGTCAAAGATCAAGAATTTTTTTCCTTGAAGTCCTAAAGATTTTACTTTTTTTTATACTCGATCCACAAATTAACTGCAGCCATATCAATTCCATGCGTTAAAGGCGTAATGTCCACTTTCTCGACCTTATAAAAATTCTATTTAATAACAGTAAGTGATCACAATTATCTACTTCACTCATTCCTTCATTATAACGATTAACAACTTCTAATCTTTGAACGTCTATGTAATTTTTATGTTTTTTTGTCGTAACGACGACATTGGTCAACTTGTCCTATATCACTCAAGTTTGAAGGCAGTACTTCACTTGAACTACCATACCATTTTGTTAACATTACTCCAGATGTACTACAAATTCAATTTTCCGTGAAGCCTCTACTGTAGTGCTTTTTAATTTCTTTGTCGTTAGTAAATGGAGGTTTCATAAATTTATCAACTCAAACCTTGTTGGGTAAAATATTCGGTAGATGATGTGAAGGTACTAGAACATTTTGAATATTTCTATTTTCTACTGTATTCCCAACTGCATTTTCAACTTCGATATTTTCATCAATGGCATCATTAAAATCTTGAAAGTGACGGAAAGGGTTAAATCTTCAAAAATCAAATTCTTTTAACTTGCCATTCTCTATTGATAGCAATGCCAAATTGTTTAATTTTTCGTAAATTTGAGTCAATTTTAGATAGTCGAATAAAATATTAGTCAAATTACTAATTTTACCAGCTAGAATAACTAAATTAGTTACACAGTACTACCATAGATTAAATATGCATTGTATATACATTGCTAAATATTTTATTCATTAAAATCATTGTAAACGATTTTTTTCATAAACATTCACAAACATTTTACATGTATGGACGGTGATAAAAATTATGAAAATAGATTTATTATATAAGTTTATATAAAATAAGTTAACAAGATATTTTGTTAACTGTTAGTGGGATAAGGTATCGTCTACTATTTTTTCTTATAGGAGAATACTCGTATGTAGCATATTTTACAATATCAGAAAAACTAAAAACGTATAAAAATATAATAATATGCAATACCGTAAAACGCATAACTTTCAACAATTTGGCGCCTCTCAGAATTTATCGCCGTAGACACGTGCTTATTGTACCTGCATATAAATACATCACTACGTTTGATATAATTATGTAATGACGTTTCAGTCGGTCCCCATTGTGTGCGCACACTCAATAATATATCACCACATTATATATTTAATACATTATACATTATATTCTGATATGTCACGAACATAACATTTATATGTGCGTAGGTGAGAAAAGAACACGGTGGCAAGTACACGTGCACGCCGTTCAACGATCTAGGAACCGAAGGGCCTTCTACGCCGATGGACGTGATCGTGCAGCATCCTCCGAAATTAATAACCGTACCGAAAGTGTTGTACTTCCGTAACCTCGGCGACAACGTCACGATGCCATGCGAAGCGGAGCGTTTTGACAATAGGGGCCCGGCAATAGTTTGGCAAAAAGTTGGTTTATCCGTCATTTGAATAGCTTATAAACATTTTAGGATACTAGAAAAAATGTAAAGATTTAAGAATGAAAACCACTTTTAGAGACGGTAGAAAATAAATAAATGCATTCCTCGTGTCACTCCAAATCCAAACCATCCTATCGTTCATTACGTTCATCGATTTCAATTACCGTGGCAAGTTGACCTTGTAATATAAATTATAATAGCAATGAATGTTAATATTTTATCCAGAATTTATTGAAAGACGACATCCGTTATTGACTTTCAATGGGTTTTCTATACTACGCATTCGTACGAGTGTTATTCGTAAAAAAGGGAAAAAACAACGAAAAGTGCGCTCGCTGATTTATTCTTTAGAGTACGCATTTTCGTCTTACTTTAGGCCGATGGCGGAAGTTTGTTCAATCCTCGAGTGACGGTCACGGGCGGCAACCTCACATTGACTGACGTAAGAAGTGAAGACCGAGGTGTTTACAGATGCGTGGCATCCAACATCGCGGCCACTATTTCGGTTGAAACGGAACTGATAGTCGAGGAAAATTTGTTCCATCGAAAACATTTCGACGTACACGTGAACTCGACCGACAAGAACATCGTGGCTTATTGGAAACGACCGTATTCATTCTGCACCGTGTGGTAAGTTATATGCTTAAAATATATTTAGCCAGTACAATTAAATTCGTTTTAGGCTATAGGTACATATGATGTTGGTATAGTGTATAAGTAATATATAGATATATATGTATTACCGAACATATTGGCGAACCTAAAGGTTTTAAAGTCTAAGGTCTAAAGTCTTATCGAATATCGGGATGTATATGTCTATTAATCATACCACAAAGCAGAATCTTAGGAACGATTTTTAATAACCCCTGATTTAATAGAACAAATATTTTGGTATAATGGTTTATATATTATACACATAATCGTTGTCATTGAAGCCTAAAAAATAATAATAATAATAAAGAAAAATGAATAGACAATTAGAATTTATAGAGTATTATTTTCATTGTCATCGAATATAATTATGAGTACTTTTTAATCTTCACGTTTAGTGGTTTATTTTAAATATATTTAGAATACCTAAAGGTGTTTATACTAGTAAAATGTCTATACAACAGGTATTAGTTATATTAGACATTTGACCGAAAATAAATTTACATGCTAACCTTTTTAGTCAGTTTTTAACTACTTGACTATACTGCAATACAGTTTTTGTAATTTAAACAGAAAATGTCTGTAGTAGACATCCCCTTATTTCACTACGAAATTTTTATTATGATACCGCGACCGGTTGGAAATAAGTATAAAGTATAAGTATATCGTCAGTGTATGACGCCACGCATTTACTTCACCAGTCGCAATAAAATATTTATGTATGGTTTTCCAATTTTAAAACCAATGTCAAAATAAAAAAAAATCAATGAGATGAAAATCACGCAGTGTGAATATAGTAATGTTTTTCAAGACCAAAAATAATTCTTTTACGCGTCCGTTATGTTTCAGGAGTCGGGATATGAATGCAATGGCTTCTAACTGGAACGCAACAACAACGTCCAGCGACGGAAAAGCGGTTTTATGGAACCTTGATGCGGATGGAGAATACGAGATAATGGTGTCGTGCCGGGACGAGACGAGCGGCGAGTCCTTGTTCAGCAGATCTATTCTAACGCGTCCCAAAGGTAAAAATGTTTCCCCGCATTATATACTTGAATTGAGATAACTGCATTAGCTTTTAAAAAATATATTCGATGTAACATAATTTAATTAACATTAATAATATAATGCACCAGAAAATGTGTTCCTATAATACCTTTGAATCTATAACTAAAATTGAGAGACCGATTAATCTATAACAATACATATTTACTCACTCGATTCAAAAATTTCGATTGAATTGAAAAAAAAATTAACCGTGCGTGTACAAAACAAAAAGTTGAATAGGTCAGCGCCAAATCATTGAATTTTACCTACATCATTCCAAAAAGGTAAGTCCAACATAAAAAATTGTTGGGTAATGTATAGCAGCGTTTCTTAACTTATTGTAGCACGTGAATCCATGTAAAAATAATCTTTGAAACCACGGCCTCCGAGTTTATTGGTTAAAAAATATTATTATTTTTACGCGATTAATATTTCTTTTGTAATAAAATTGGTATACGAAGTTCGACGGTCAAATAAAATCGCACTTGCCTTTGAAAAGTCTTTAGCGTACGCCATATTGGCGTGAAAGTACATCCATTTTTTATTATTATTATTATTTATTAATATTATTATTATCAAGGCTATGAATGTAATGCATTTAAAAACTATTAAATATGCATGCTCATATTCACTAAAAACTGACAAAATATGCATAATAATATGCTCTATAACTTGCTTTTATTTTTAAAAATATACAATAAAAACTATAACAATTTAACATTTATGTTTTTTTTTAATTTTAATTTTTATTAATTAGATGGACAACGGGTCATACCAAACCAAAAGCGTACTAATAATATGTATGTTTATGATTGTCTAATGATTTTTATCGTCCGTTATGTACGAGTTGATATCATGAAATTAATTTAATCTCAACTTCAGTAGTACAATAGGGAATAATACACGATAAATATCCGAGTAAAAATATAATAGTTTCCATGAATTTATACAAGTCATAGTTTATACAAATACATTTAATACTTTAATGTAAATTTAGAATAGATTGACCAAAAAAATATAAATATTACGAAAAAAAAGCATTTATACAAAAAAATCATTAAAACATGCATTTATATGTCTTAACTGATGAAATATGCAAAAATATGCAAAATAAGATTTAGTATGTGTTTAAATATAGAATCCATTAGATCCAGCCAGGATTCACGTAAAGTTGCAACTGGTACAGCGGCCGTGAACTATAGTCCTTTAGAAGTCCAAGTCCAAAGTTCCGGAACCGGTTACAACGTATCGTGGACAATAGGAAATCACAACAGCGAAAAGCGCGTCAAACGATACGTGGTGAAATGGTACGACGCGGTCAACGGCAAAGAACTCGGGTCAGCCTCGACAGCGGCCAATGATCATTACATAGGTGAGTCCTAGAGTACCGATATTATAGTAGCATATTGGAGGGGGAGGGGTGGCAAGACAAGGCACTTGTCTAATCCTGGAAAAATAATATAAACATGTGATTTAATAAATATTATTATCCGTATGTTAATAAGTTTAGTAACCAAAATAGTGGGGCTTATCATGCTGATTATCAGGGATTTAGAAATATAAAATTTAATAGTTTTAGTAATTAATTATTAAATTGTTATTATTTATGAGTACCATAGGAATAATTAAAATTAAATTATAAGAAGGTCTAAGAATTCAGAATGTTTTAACACAAGCCATAAAAATATACAGATATACATGGTATTCATTATAAATTAATAAATAATTAAAATTAATGACAGATTATTCCATATAATTGAAGCGATACGTAATATAAATATTTTAATTCTTAAGAAATAACAAATTATACTATACCTAACTTCTGTATTTTAATACAATTTCTTTCAATAGGGTCATAACCATTATTATTATTTAACAATTATTTTTCAATGTTTAATACAGCTGAATTGGTCAATTGTTTTGCGACAAGGTGGATTTTATAAATGTATTAATTCTTCTCGTGCATGAAAATTAGCGCACTCGTATGTGGCTGAACTATAATAACTAATATGTACGGCGAATACATTAAAGTATAAATATTTTGTTGTATGACTGATTTCAGTAACTATTTCAATGAAATAATTTGCCATTCGTCCACACATTTTACGATTGAAAGATTTATGAATTTAATATTATTAAAATTCGTTTAAAACATTTTTATTGTTTTGTCAACATTTAATATTTGAACTCCGATATTTTTTTTTTTCATTAATCAATAACAGATATATAGAAGAACTTTATACTAAACTTTCAAGACATTTGGTCAAACCAAGATTATCTTATCGATATTTTACAAGAAAAATCTAAAAAACTATACATTTTTTAATATCTATAAATAGCTCAAAAAAAATCAAAATCTTTTAAAAATCATACCATCTGTAGTGAACAATAATTGGATCATCGATATTTCATAAGCACCAATGCCCACGGAACAATTTTTGCACATTTTTATTTTACCGAAGGGCCTTTTGTATTCAATTTGAAGAAAAATGATCAGTAGACCATTTGATTGTCCCCCCTCTTTAAGGAATTATTTTCGTATACATTTTATTGAACACATTGAATTAAAAATGTAATACAAAATTAATTAATTATTTAATCATCTTCTTTATTTGATCACTCGTATAAATTAATAATCAAACCTTAGTAAATTTCAAGTTTACAATTACCTAATATATAAAACAAATAAATAATTATTAAAAATAATATTTTCTAGCCTTTTCTATTGAAAATGTTTTGATTAATTCGTCATTTATCCTTATAATATTTCAGCCAAATCCATTTCATTAGCAATGTTTGATAATCTTTCTTAAGATATGATACTACAGAGGCAGGCGCGGATCAAAAGTGGGAGTCGTACGCCCCCCCCCCCCAATCACTAAAATAGGTTTAAAATATATTGGGTTTTCGATTATTTTCGTGGTTCAATACAACTACTAACTAGAGTAATATACAATTACCAAAAATAAAATAATATTATTTTATATTTATTGTGTATTGACTAATGTGTTGGTATGCTATAGCCACGGTTAGTAAATTTTGTACTTAAAAATAATTGCTTGAGAATGTTTTTTTAATTAATATATTCCTGAAGGCTAACCTATACAACTACAACGCGTATGGTTCGTTTTTGACTTGTCTAATTTTATTATGAAAAATGACATTGGTCACAATTTGCGACAAAATGTGTTGATCAATAAACTAATGTATAAACCAACATTCTTTGATAATGTAATATGTTAGGAAATAAAATTAAAAAAATTATTCGTTATAATAAAAAATTGCATATAATAATTTTTTATTAAAATCTAAAATTCAGATCTACAATTCTATATAATATATATTATATACTAACAAATTCTAATAAAATACTACAAGTATATTACAAGTAAATTACATATACAATATACAAGTAAATTACACACAACCACAGTAGGGATTTCTTGAAAGACATGTATTATTGGTCCACCATCCCTTTACTTGTTTCTCCACATTTTCATACAGGCAAATTTTAGATGTATCAATTTGACGTTTTCTTCGTAATTCTGGATTAGCGGTTGTAGGATTAGCGGTTGTAGTATCATTATCTTCGTATTCTATTTCTTCGTTCAAAAATTCTGTATTAATGCGCCATGATCGAGAAACTCTACCTTTTTTATTTGTAGTTTCTGTTAATATCCAATTTCGAGGATTGAATGATACGGTTTGGTATGTAAGTAATGATTTAAATAAGTGAACTGCTTGATTTATTAGACGATATCTTTCTTCATCTTCTAAATTTGTATTACTATTAAATGTACGCATTATATCATTTAGTTCTACCAAAATGTTAAATCTGCTTTGACCAACAATATATACCGCATTTGTTTCAAATTCCGATCCTGGATCGTCACTTCTGTCAGATGGACCAAGAAATATATTTGGTTCAAACCATACAAAAAAAACGTGAATATGTCTCAATAAGCGAACAGGATCATTCGCTGCTGGTATCAATCTTCTACGGGCTTCCATATTTGTAGATAAAATTAATTCTACAACAAAGTTATGTCTCATATCTTCTGCTTCAATATCACTATAAATTGTACCACTCATCATCGATACATGCTCAGTTATATAATTCATAATATCAAATAATGTAGAACATGCATTTCTCGTAACATCGTCATTTCTGCCCAAAGTATTATAGAAAAAATCACGTATACGATTATACGGTATTACGTGGTGTCTTGCATAGCTAGTGTTTACTAATAAAGGTAAATTATTATTGATCAATCGTGGATCACTTAAATTTAAATTTGTATCACCTGATCCTGGTCGTTTTTGAAGAGTAATTTTTGCACAGTCTAAAAATGTTCGGTCAGGTCTTTTTGATGGTGTGCAATAACATGGTACAAAGTACAGAAAAATCACAAACATTAATAATTTCATTATGAAAACAAAAAAAAAAAAAATGACACGCACCTCTCTGTTAAAAAAACAACAATCACTAACATCACTAATAAGAATAAAATTATAAAGATGAAATTTTTAACGTGCTTTTATATAAATATTTTTATATAAAAGTTCAATGATATTGACCTTAAATGTAAAATAATGATATAAGAAAAATACTGAAAAGTAATAAACAGATAACTAGTATAAGTTCAATGTCTTTAACCTTTTTTATATTGTTTGTAAAAAAAAAAAATATATATCGTGCGCCCACCACTATCGGTGCTGTATTTAGTACACCTTCGGCCTATAAAAGAGCCACCAAGAGCGGCAAACTGACACTCTCTATTCCGTCTTGATAGTAGTAAGACCTTCCCAGGCTAACTTACGCTATTCAAGGCGGAAGAATTCTCAAGAGTCGAAATCTGTCGTGGTGTGGCAAGACCTTACGCGGCTGACTTGCGTACCATTCATGGCAGTTTCGAATCTCAGTTTGGTAGGGAAGTCTTTGGACTCGTCCACACGCAGTTGTCACGCAATTGCCACGCAGATCTCAGATTAAGATCACGCCCGATAATGTTAATCGGAAAGTCTGGATATTTCATATCATTATCCACGTACACTTGTCGGTCGTCTACCGTTTGCATTGTCCGAATACACGTATGTTTTTTCGGTATTACTATAATTTCATGATTGGCAGCTGTATATTCTAGATCGTGATTACCATTATTTATAATTTCAAAGTAAATGAGAATACTTTTGTCCAAAGCATTCATAACGATATATTCCCTGTAACTAACATGTTTTTCGTATTCCGATAAAATGTACGATTGCCACAAAATTCCTATATGTTTGTACTTCATAACTGTGGAAATAGCCTCGGTAGGGAAAAATGTTATTATTTTACTGTTCACGTTTAACACATCTTTAACACCTTTCTCATTGTACAAACTCACTATACCGACTGCCAGATATTCTAAAATGTTTTCCTCTGAATCATTAAAGTGAACTTCTCGATATTGCACCCAGAATTTTCCTAAATTCTGAGTATTGTTAAGGTACGTCTCCACCAAAACGTCAGCTTTACATTTTTCAACATACAAGATGTATTTATTAGCGTATTTCACCTTGTAAATTTTACAAAACACTTTTAAAAAATGGTAAAACACATACTGTTAATGTATCAAATCTACATATATTCATAATAATGTAGTATAAAAAAAATACATACACACAGATATATGTATATTACGAATATTGTCCTTATTTATTTGATACATATTTCCATATAACTTTTTCAATACAACATAATATTGTAGTATATGTAACAACTAATAAGCAAATTGACATAAAAAAAACAAATAAAACTAAACATGTACAATATAATATAAATTAAATCTGAGATGAAACCTTTTTTTTTGTGCTCTAGACTAGTATAAAACCGAACTAGTTTCATCGTTTTTCCAGCCGAACATTGAACTAACAATAGGTCTCTAATTTGCACACCTCTAAAAATTATTACTTATTTACATAATAACTTACTCCTCTGGAGAATTGATTAAATTCTTCTGTTGTTTTTTCAACAGCAACATCTTCACAGACTTGGACCGCTTAGTTTTTTTTGAAGCATATTTATATTTTTTTTTATTCCCCATTTGAGAGAAATACAAACGGTAATTACTAATTATAAAAAAAGAACCGGATGGGCCTCGCTCTGCTGTACACTTGGGGATGAAGTGCTACTCTTCATAGGATAGGTCATTATAATGGATTTGTTAAATTTGAATTCAATGATAGGTATCATTGTATACGAAAAACGATTCTGAACGGAGATGATATGTTTGTCTGGAATATAATACAATGTTATTTATAAATATTGTAATAAGTATATTTTATTTTGAAACAAAAAATTTAGAAAAATCGAAAATTTAAATTGTCTATCAATAAGTCAAAAAACTTTGAAAACTTAACCATGTATAGAAAACGTCAATATAAAGGTTTGGTGAAAATTTCAAGATGTTGCGGTTTTTCGTTTTTGAGTTAGAGTATTTTAAAAAAACCGATATCATTTGTCAGTCTAGAATATTATACATTATATTATATTTTACATGTAATTTTATGTCAATATTCGCAGTTCAAACGCATATAAAAAAAAAAATTGTGCCTATGGATTTTAATAATTTTTTAATAACATTAAGCACTACTTCTGTGGAATCTTCTATTAAATTTTCAAGTATTTTGTAGGAGCCAAATTTTTTTTATCACCGATTATAAAAATAAAATGTAAAAAAATCGAATATTTTAAATGCCTATGAGTGGCTTAAAAATCAATATAATATTTTGAAAAAAATATGGCATAAAGGAAATACCAATCTTAACAGCTGGTAGAAATTTCAAAAATCTGCGACTTATACTTTTTGAATTATAACAAATATTTAAAATCGTTTGAGAATAAATCGCTATTTTATGCAATTTCGTAAATATTTAAATTTCAAACAGTCATAAAATTTTTTCTTCTAAGTTCAGAAGAAATTTTTTTAAAGATTTTTGAAGAGTAGCTTATAGATAACCTAGTGTTAAAATTTTGAACCTTAAGTATGAACAGAAAAAATTTTATGAATTTTTATCTACAAAATAACTTGCAAATTATCGTGATTTTTACACATTTTATACAAATTTGAGCATTGAGGGCTTATAAAAAAAAATTGAGTTAACCGATCACCGATATTTTTTAGTTACGATAAGTTTAACTTATTATAAACCTTGTATTAAATTTCCAAGAGTTTTCGGTTTGCCAATTAAATTTTAAAGATGTTTAAAAACAATAATTTTATAAAAATCGAAAATTTAAATTGTCTATAAATAAGTCAAAATACTTTGAAAACTTAACCATGTATAGAGAACGTCAATATAAAGATTTGGTGAATATTTCAAGTTGTTGCGGTTTTTCGTTTTTGAGTTAGAGCATTTTAAAAGAATTTAATTTGGAAAAACGTGATTTTGCGTAAAATTTCCTGTTTTTTCGTAATTTTTTTATCGTTTTTTTCGATTTTTTTAAAAAGAATTGAAAAATTGGATTTTAGACTAGCCAAAGTATCATTTACATTCACTTTCCTTTCAGAAAAGTTGCTTCATAAGCAAATCGAAGGATTTTTACTGCCAAAAAAGGTGTCGTCAGACCCAAAAAATAAAAAATAAAAAAAAAAACACGCATCATTGTAAAACCAATAGATTCCATCACTCCGTTCAGAATCTAAAAACGATAGTACAAAACTCAATGTAATAATACAAAATTTAAAAATATGTGTGTGCTCGCTACTCTGTGCTTTGCATACTGCATAGTGTATTAATGTCAATAGATAGTAACTAATAAGTAAACAAAATTCACTTACATTTTACAATATAATATATACGGTTTATTAGAATATACAATATACATATATAATAGATATTCCGAGATATTATAGATAAGCGTTTACGATAATTATAGGTACAACAAGTTGTCAATTATAGAAAATTATCACTGATAATTCTATTTTTATACTTCGTAATGAAATAATGTATTATTCGAGAGTACATTTTTGAATGGTACACTTATAATAACTCCTAACTCTTTAATATCCAACCTTTTTTAAATTGGAAAGCTGGGTTAGATTAATAAACATTTTCTACGGGGCATCTAGATGAGATTTTTTACATTTTTAAAATAACTAGCTTTTAAATGTATAAAATGTCTAAAAAGACAACTATTTAAAAAATGACTTTTTAATACTTAATTTTCTGGTGAAATAGGGGAAATATTGTAAAAAATCCATTGAGGTGCCTTTCAATATGTCCTACAAAAGAATTACATGTAGTTCAATCTCTATCATATCTGTTCAATCTCTATAATATCTATTATTGAACCTAGAGGACTTAATATAAAACACAATATAATCGATATTCATCATTATTTTTAATCCCTTAAAAAACAAAATATTGAAAATTTCTTATTACATTATTCTTCAGTAAATGACCTAACTACAATTTAGAAAGAAAAAAAAATCAACTACACCAAATTTAAAAAATGGCTTGTTCAGCCTTAATTTTGAACACTAAATAGGTATCAATATTGTTTCACATCGTACTGTGTCCAAATAACATTTTTTTGATATTTTAAATTTAAAAATAATCTCAACGTAATTTTTGCGTAACACCATAAAAAAATTTGCTTTTCGTTTCGACCTTTTAAATTTTCCTCCCTAGGCTATAGCCTAAACAGTAATACGGCCCTGATTGTATTATTCAAAACAATTTTTATCCACCAAAATTATAAAAAAATATAAGGCTGTTTTATTTACAATAATATTTTATAAGGTATTAACAACAACTTGTTGTTAAATTTGTATTAAAAAAATAGAATATATTTGAAAGTGTTCAATTAAATATCATTGTTTACAGAAAAAAAATACCACACTTAATGTTGGACTTAAGCATGAGTATCTATCATAGAGCACATTGATAGTGCATGGGGGACAGAAATGGCACAAATAAAAATTGCATTTTTTAATGCATGATGGCCGAATATGGCACAAATGAACTTTTGGTGCATAGTGGCATATTTGGCAAAAATTAAACTTTGATTATTTTAAGAGGAAGTTAAACTGAAATATTTTTCTCGTACTTCTGACACTTTTTACAATAAGCTCATTATTTTCGGGAAAAATTGTACCCAAACATATATAAATTACTAAAAATACTAGCTATAATTCACGCTTCAGCTGAATGCAGCTTTTCGACGTGAAAGACTCAAAACCTATTTAAGAAACATAACTTCAAAATCTAGACTAGTGGTACTTGTACTTTTAAATTATAATAATTTTTTTCAAATTATAATTACATTTTTTTTCTATTTATTGAATTAAAAAATAAATACATACATTTTTCAATATACACATAATATATAATATTTTCTATTTTATTACATATTAACTTATTCAGTATTACTAAAACTTAATCATGTAAAAGATTTATAAATATTAATTGTTAAATGTTTGAAAAATATAAACATTTACTAATTCCCTTAGGAAAATAAGAAAATACTAAATACCAAATTTATTTATAAAGTTAAAAGAAGCGACTAAAACTAAAACAAACTCTGTTTACATAGTGATTTATGTAATTTAATTTAATTCAAAATAAGTTATGAAATACTTTTTTTTTGAGATAAAGATAAGAATTTTTAAAATATTGGTTGTTTTAAAAATAAAAACAAGATTTATAAGTCAACAAAATTTTAAAAATATAAAAATGATATATATGATAATAATGAGTTATTTATTAATTTAAACACTAACATTTAACTCAAATGTTGTGATTTCTTCAGGTTTTTGTATCCATGTACCAAATTTAGAAAACTTGAATGCTGATATTAATGACTGCTTAGCAACTAAATAATCTGTATTTGTATTTTTTAATGAATCATAATAAATTTTTTCATGATCTTTGGTAAGAGTGGATAAATTATTTGTTGCATGACACAAATTTAAATATTCTTTAGCCAATTGGCTTTTACATAGCCTGGACAATTTATTGTTAATTGTCCTACCAGTGCTTCCTATCACAATTTCCATTCCTTCATTTATAATCCAATTTATGCAATACGGTGATTGCGTAGCAAGTCTACGAGGAAGTATACTGTAGCCACGAAGTACAGGTCTATGAACTCTGAAAGTAAAAACATAGCTATAATAGATATTTAAAATAAACAAACTAACATTTACTTGTATTCTCCAGGTAATTTATGAATCATATTTTCTATACGCTCATACATAGTTCTCTTCATATGTTTCATATTAAATACACTACCAATTGATATTGAATTCAAGTAAATAGGTTCAACAAAATTAGACAACAAATTGCCTTGAAGTCCAAGCACATTCCAACGAGTAAGTTTATCTGAGCATGACATAGTAACTAGGCGTTCACCTTGAGCAACACCATCGTATGTTTGCACTTCTCGACCAAAAACTGAAACAGTGCCTGCACCATTTTCAATTTTTGACCGTAGTAAACCACGATTTAAACGATTAGAATTGTGTTCAGAGTCAGAAAAACTAAAGATTCTTGCTTCACCACAGGGAGCAGTGTTTATATATAAATGAAATGAAACATTATTTGATATTCTAAACTTACGACTTTTATCATCATAAATAAATACAGATGGATATTTTTTTACAGATTTTAAAAGTTCTTGGTAAAAATATTTTACCAAACACCTTCGGGTTAATATTTCAGCATGGCAATCATGTAATGATTCCCCACTAAGGCTTAAACTGTTACCGGATAAACATTTTGTACCAGTTGCAAGGCAAATAAGTTCTGCAGTATTTATATCATTTTTGGTTACCTATAAAAAAATAACATAAATAAAAGAAAAACTAATTAAGATGAATAAATAGTTGATTTACTTTTAGAATACTTGCGATGACAGAATATTCTTTATTTTTAATGTTATCAAACTCTAACTGTTGGTACACAATATCTGTTAAATAAGCAAAATGATCAATAATTTTAGCATCTCTATAATCTGTACGTAGTATTTCTATTTGATCTTTAAACTTATTATCTATAGGCTGCTCTTCGTAAATGGTTTTTAATGCATTACGACAGGCAATTTCTTTTGCTTCTCTTTTATTTTTGCCATAACCTATATACTTATTACCAAAAACCATAACACTCATACATTCCAATAAACCATGAGAAGGTTCATGTTCGTATATAAAGTTTTGTCCAGGAAATATTTCATGCAAGATAGATATTGCAGATGTTTGAGGCATTACATCCGTTGTTAATTTTTTTAATGGTGGAGTATAATCAGTTTCCACACAATCATCTTCAGCATTTCTTTTCATAGATTTAAACTCTTTAGTTGTATCACCCACTGTTGAATATTTAATATTGCCGTTTATATTTGCTGGGTAAGGTTTGACATGGCCATTTACATTTTTTACAACAGATCTAATATCACCATTAAAGTTGGATTTAAACTTCTGTATTGCATTAATTTTAGCTCTTTTTTTTGAAGATCCATAACCTTCATATTTAGTATTATTTAAGAATAAACACACTCTGAAAGTAGGCATATGAGAGGGTCCATTGTATATAAAATCAGACCAAGTATGTTGTAGATGTTTTTCATTGAAATCTCTTAATGTAATGTTTTCATCCATATTATTTGACAAATTTTTTTTCAAATAATGAAAGTAAAATATTTTAGTCAGGCTATCAATTATCACACACAATTTCGAAGACTAAAAAAAAAAAAAAAAATACATTTTAAATTAATATTTTTTGAAAAATTATTTAAAATAACAAAATTTATATAAATACAGAGATTCTTACTAACTCTTATAGTTGAATTAAATTTAATGCAATGTCAATAGTTCTATCATAAAAACTAAATATAATTGGAAATATGACAATATTTATGTATGGATGTATGGTTAAAGATGATTTTTCATACAAATAAACAAAAAGAAGCTACTTTTTATTTAAAAATCTAATTTTTTTTTGAACCCGGGCATTTAGTTGTTAATCAAAATTCTCAGATTACAGAAGTATAAAAATGTATAAAGATATAATAGAAACAATGTATAGGAATTTTAAGTGAAATCTTTGACAGTTGACTTGTAATCTAATTGTGTTTAAAATTGGTGAATGATATTTATTATGATTGTATTACAGACATAAATGAATTACCTCCTTAAAATTAGGATTATGTGGGGAAACCACATGAATGATATTTGAAAGCTGTTCTTATAAATGGACGTTAGTATTCGAGTACTTGTCAAATATAACCAAGCAATAAAGATTAGACTTAGTCTCATAAATTAATTGTAAAAGATAAAAGTTAATTCCATAAACCCGTTTCACACCAAATATTAAAATACACATTATTACACAAAAGTAACAACAAAAACTCATTTAATAAAAAAGATAATATTGCAAAAACACTTAAGTATAGGATAAATAATTTGGATATTTAAATTCAAATATAATACAACCATATCTGGGTCAAGTGAATCACACGAGATCTGAGTATATAAGGAGGTTCTTAACAGACCCAACAGCAAATGTGTTATAGTCCGATGATAGTAAGCACTTTTACACCAGTTTATTTGCCTAATTAACTAAATATTTGTACATATAATATTCACAATAAAGTTTAATAATGAGTTTAACTAAAATTGAGTAATTGATTGGAATTATCCTAACATACATCCTTTGTCAGAACTGTTGTATTGACGGCACACAACAATTAATACTTGTAACACAAAATGTACACATTTTATGATTAATTAACAAAGTTTGACAGCTACTTACACAATAAGTTGCTGTTGACTGCCTGTATAATAAAGCACAACACTAACATAGTCGTGCATAAGGGATATTGGTACCTAGGTAGGTATAATACGTCAATTGAATTGATATCAATTTTTTTTTGATACAAGCTTAGATTATAATAAAAATAATTTGAGAAATAAGTCTAAAAGTGATAACTGTACACAACTATAAACGTTAAACAAATTTTATCAAAATAAATTCGAAAATTTTAATCAGAAGTTTACGAACGATTGACAAATTCACGATAATGATTATCACTATATAATAACCACAGAATAGACTAAAACTTGTATCAACCAGTAATATAGAGTATGCTCGATTACAATTGTTAGTACACATTTTAACCGCTAGATTAAAATGCTAATAGTAGTAGACCATTATAGACTCGGTACGGATTATGAAATAGAGCGCTCAGTAGTGGAGAACATGGGAACTAGTTGGTAGTAAGGTAGTAACCATCAAAGAATAACATAAATTAAAACTTGTACCATTGATAATAGAATAGATTCTATAATCAATGCTTGTACCCGTATCTAGTTCTGACTAGGGATGGGAAATATGAATCAGTTGAGTGAGTCGATTCAGTTGATTCAATTCACTCAACTGAATCGATTCAGTGATTCATCTCGATTCAATGAACTACTCAACTACAAGTATTCAGATAAAACTGAATTAAGACATGGTTATAGGGTAGGGATGGCAAACATTTTACTGAGGTTAGGTTAATATCGATAAACCGATATTTTTAATCACTAGATGACGTGTTTTGAGTGTTTTATAGTTTATACCTTTATTCACTTTATTAGTATATAAAATAAATGAATAATTTATGATGAATCATTTCTTTAAAATATAAAATGATACGTCTAATCTAGTATCATGTTTTAAACCATAGATATTATAAGAATGGATAAGACACGCCTATATTGGCTCCGTAAGAGGTTGCGGTCTTTTTTGGGGAAGAGAGAAAATTCAATATCTGCGAGGGAGATAGACTATACAAGTGCTTTTTGAGGTTAGGTTACAAACGATTCTAATTGTCAGCTGGCCTAATCTATTGTGTGCCCCGCCAAATTATCTTATAATATCTATGCTTATAACCTCAAAAATTGTATCACTTTATTCTCAGTTGATAAGCTCGATATCCTATCCATTCTTATAATATCTATGTTTTAAACATAGTTATATCATTGATTACAGAATAGATTCTATTCTATAATCAATGGTTATATTATTTCAAGATAGGTTTCAACCACGGTTGTAGATAAGATTTATCTATAAAAGTGCAGTAAGTACTGCTGTTCACGCGTGTACGCGTTCGGATGGCCGGAGCTCATTAGTGGCCTCGCCACTTTTATTATTATTATAAATTAAATTCAGGGGCGAATTTAAGGCACTGCGAACTATGCGGCCGCATAGGGCGGCAAAATTATGTTGAAAATTTATTTTGATTTTATATAATTAGGTACATAATTTTTTAAATTGTATTTATCACTTCAAAATCTTGAAATTGTGGATTTTGTATTTGTTTATTTTTAGCAAAGTAATATTTATATTTTCCCAGGAACTCGTCTACGACAACGACGATAGTATTGTATTATAGCTTATCTTATTGTTTAAGAAATGTCTCGTAATACTATAATAAGCAAAAATTAATTTATTTGAGGATATTTTATTACAGAGGTAGTAAGTTTTTTTAGATAGGGGCGGAAAATTGTTAAATCCGCCCCTGATTAAATTATTATAGAAAAAATGTATGTTGCAATATGCACCATGCACTGTGTGACTAGGGTTGCCAACCTTTAAACTGTGTAATGTAGGACAATTTTTTTCATATCCATTTTAAGAATGTTTAAGATTTTGTTGTAAGCAATAATTATATTATGTTCTGTTGGCTATATGCTTATTAAACTATCCATTTTAAAACATAGTTTTATAAGCATATAACCAACAGAATATAATATAATTATTGCTTACAAAAAAATCTTAAACACTGTATTTATATCACCTTTATTATTATTAATACTTCTAACTTAGTGAATTCAACGTACAGCATATCATACATCATGTAAATTAATAGAAAATACACATTTTAATATTTAAAGTAACAAAGTAATAAAAAATTAATATAAGAATTAACAATATTATAAATAAAATAAATTATAGCATTTCAATGTTTACCACCTTAATTAAATGTTAAATATACATTATAAAACAGAATTAGGAAATTTCACAAATGTAACATATGTAAATTAACTAAATAATAGTAACAATATTATTCTTATGAGTGACTTACAAATTTCATCACAGAAAATTAAGTATTTTAACATGATATATAAATATATAATCATAAAAATTAACAACATATTTTATAAAATGCAAATGCATAAAGCAACAAATGAGAACTAACAAAATAAAAAATAAAAAACATGACTTTAAATAAACAACAATTAACAAAAATAATCATTTAAATGAGTATTTATTTTGGTTCTTCGCTAATTTAATTAAATCTTTATCATTTTTAACAGAGTTTGAAAATCCAAGACAGTCTTTTTTATAATTGAAATAAATCAATAATTCGGCTCTTATGAGAGCTGTTGAACACCTATTCCTCTCATCTCTCCATTTAATATTCATTACAGAAAATACTCTTTCAGTAAATGCACATCTTGCGGGTAATGTTAATAAAAATGAAATGAATACAAACATATTGGATAACATATTAGTGATAAAATAAAAATAAAAATAAAAATAATAATAATGAAATATAAATAGGCATTTATATGAAATGTAGGATTGTCCTGCAAAAAGTTTAAAGCAAAATCGTACGTAGGACAAAACAAACAGATATAGGACGGTCCTCGCTAATGTAGGACGTTTGACAACCCTATGTGTGACCGATACCACTCTGCGCGTACGGCGGCGATAACGACATTTTCCTATCCATTCCACTTGTCCCGTCCATAATATATATAAATTGTTTTTGTTGTGAATTATAATTAAGTGACTTATGTAATCGCGTATTTTTGTTGTACGTTGATCGCGACTTTGCACGCTTCTTCTTGTCGATCATCTGTCGTTCGATGGTCTCCGGTCGCAATTGTTGCACCATAAATTATTATTTTTCTTCGCTATTGCAGCAAGATAGTTTTCGTTTTCTTTTTTTAGATTCTGAACGGAGTGAAGAATGTATTGATTTTACAATGATGTGTGTTTTTTTTAGATTCTGAACGGAGTGAAGAATGTATTGATTTTACAATGATGTGTGTTTTTTTTTTTTTTTTTTTTTTTTTTGTGTCTGTCGACACGTTTTGGGGCAGTAAAAATGCTTCGATTGCCTTATGTAGCAACTTTTCTGAAAGGAAAGTGAATCTATTTGGTACTTTGGGGGGTCAAAAGTAAAAAATTTCCAATATTTTTTAAATGCGACGGGAAAAACCATAAAAAAATTTGGGAAAAACGGGAGTTTTTACGCAAAACCAGTTTTTGACATAATCAAATTTTTTATTTTGCTATAACTCAAAAACTAATCTATGTAAATACTTGAAATTTTCACCAAATGTTTAGATTAGCGTTCTCTAAACACCATTAAATTTTCAAAGTATTTTGACTTTTATGAAGCTATTTATAGACAATTGAAATTTTCAATATTTTTAAGTATTTTTTTTTTAAATAACGATAAAATTTTTTTGGCTGCCTAGAAAATCTTGAAAATTTAATACAAGGTTTCTTATAAGTTGTTCCTTAACTGATAAAAAAAAATCTAAAATCGTAAGTCACAATTTTTTTTTATAAGTGCTCAAAGTTCCAATTTATACGAAATATGTAAAAATCACGATAATTTGCAAGTTATTTTGTAGATAAAAATTCATAAAATTTTTTCTGTTCATACTTAAGGTTCAAAATTTTAACACGAGGTTATGTATAAGCTACTCTTCAAAAATCTTTAAAAAAATTTCTACCGGAATTAGAGGAAAAAATTTTATGACTGTTTGAAATTTAAATATTTACGAAATTGCATAAAATAGCGATTTATTCTCAAACGATTTTAAATATTTTTTATAATTCAAAAAGTATAAGTCGCAGATTTTTGAAATTTCTACCAGCTGTTAAGATTGGTATTTCCTTTATGTCATATTTTTTTCAAAATATTATATTGATTTTTAAGCCACTTATAGGCATTTAAAATATTCGATTTTTTTACATTTTTTTTTTATAATCGGTGATAAAAAAAATTTGGCTCGTACAAAATACTAGAAATTTAATAGAAGATTCCACAGAAGTAGTTCTTAAAGTCATTCAAAAATTATTAAAATCCATAGGCACAATTTTTTTTTATAAGCGTTTGAACAGCGAATATTGACAAAAAATTACATGTAAAATATAATATACTGTATAATATTCTAGACTGACAAAGATATCGGTTTTTTTTAAAATGCTCTAACTCAAAAAGAAAAACCGCAACAACTAGAAATTTTCACCAAATCTTTATATTGACGTTCTCTATACATGGTTAAAATTTCAAAGTATTTTGACATATTTTGACTTATTTATAGACAATTTAAATTTTCGGTTTTTCTAAATTTTTCGTTTAAAAATAAAATATACTTATATAATATTTATAAATAACATTGTATTATATTCTAGACTAACATATGAACTCCGTTCAGAATCGTTATTCGTATACAATGATATCTATCATTGCATTCAAATTTAACAAATCCATTATAATAATGACCTATCCTATAAGCGAGGTGCACTCCACCCCTAACTGTACAGCAGAGCGAGGCCCATCCGGTTCTTTTTTTTATTATATTTATCATTATTTATTTTTCGCCATTGTGGCATATTTGTGGTGTGAATTTATTAATGCCCAAAGTTACGTTTTCGTTACCAAAATAAACTTTTAATTTACCAAATTTTACTGCGTGGTTTATTGAGTCTTATTTCTACCATCATCGTCGTCATCGTGAATTTTCTGTCCTGTATTTTATGTCGCCCTTAGTTGTTGTTTTTTATTTAGATCTCATTTATCAGTTACGTGGGCATTTTATCACCTTCCGCGTAAGTCCGCCAACACTGTGGTGTGTGAGAGGCCGCCCAGGTCTCCAAAAACGTTCCATCAATTTGCAGTTACCATTTCCACAGTTACCAGTCATCACGTATTTATAAGGTAGTTTTTAAGTTGTGGCCTGAGTGTTTAGTTTTAGTATTTGTCCGATTGGTGTGAACTCTACTGGTCATTGCACCAGACCGAATCGACCAGTAGAGCATCCCCCCCATTAACTAAACTGTACTTTCCTCGTTCCCGTGTTTAATTTTAAGTCATTGTATTCCCATCCTAGGTGTCGTCGCCGTTGTGGGTAGTGTCACCCGGGGCATCGTGTGTGTTAAGTGGCCGGCTGCGCCATTAACACGGCGCTCACGCGGATGAGAGACGGTGCGCTTGCCTAAATCGGTAACTTCAAGGCGAATATCATTTAATAATTATTTTCACTAATTAGACTCATCGCGAGTGGTCCCTCGACTAGTTTTGTGTAGACTATCCAACCACTGCAGTGATTTGAGTGATTCTAATTTCGAATGATTCGATTCAAAGATTCACGTTTGCAGTATAGCCAATAAACCGATTCATTTTAAAACACTGAATCAATTCAATCGGTTCATCTAACTGAATCGATCCATTCATGAATTACTCATCCCTAGTTCTGATATGAAAAATAAAATGTTGAATAATTCATCAATTTTTCAATGCAACTATGTAATTATGTTAATTCTGAATGTATTTAAAAATTAATTGCTAATAGTATATCAATGCATACATATATTTACATTTTCCTCCTGGGCCAGCAGAACAATTGCAAGGTGTACTCTTCTAGTTCCGTCAATCTAAATAATGCATAAAAAATAATACTTCAATTAGCTATTTATGAGCTTTTCACGATCTCATCTATTCCGTTCATTTTGCCTTTAACGGTCTCCTGTCTCTGTACTCCCGCAGTAAACAATTTCACAGCGCAGAAGACGATTCAAGAAGCTTAATTAGTTGATAGGTTTTTTCCTTGTCCCTCACAACCGCAACCATTGAACAAATAATTCAAAAGAAGTATAGGTATGTATAAAACAAAACAATATCGAAAACACTTGATAATTAATTCAAATATTTTTACGTGCTCTTTTGGTCTATTCAACTGAACAAATAGATATATACTGATCTAGCTATAGTGTCTATCTCCGAGTACATTGTAGATTTTCGTTAACTTTAGTTAGTCTACCTAGACTCTAGTGAGGCAACCGATTGAGCTCTCTAGATGTTGTGTACACTTCTAGACAGAATGTAGAGAGCTTTAGCTAGAGTAACTACGAACAACAAATTTACAGTGTATTGACACCTATAAAGAGGGAATGAGTTTTCTTTAAATAATTATCTGATTACCTAATATTATTTTCGCGTTTCGGCATTTTGACGTGTTTCATGTTTGGCCTGGAAGAAAGATATTCTTCGTCGATTTCTCATTGTTGTGAAATCCCTAAATTATTTATGTATAAACAAAAAATAGCTGTATTAGGGTTGCATTTTTATAAATTTGCATGGGGCGGTTAAAGTTCTAATATCGGCCCTGTTTCAAACATTTGATAATTAGGTAGATATGGATATAAATTGATTAATAAAAAACTTTAGAATAATTATTGATTACACATATTTTAGATTTTGATTAGTACAAAATTCATATAACATGTAGGTAATCTGCAATATTTTTTTAACGATTTTTTGAAAATGTTTAGGCACTTATTGGTTTAAAGTTTTTGTTAATTGCACTAATTAACTTCATTTGTACATTATTGATAATTATGTGTGACAATGATATAATAAGAATTTAGAATGGACGGAAGATTTGAATGCAATGAATCAGTTGCGGCGTGAATGGAGATAATTTTTACGTAGCTACATCACGAAAAAAAAAGGTAGGTAGATGGGTGTTAAAATTTGACATTTGTAGTTAAGTAGAAGTTAGGAACTTGTTTTAACGTAATCGATTGAATATAAATTAAATTCTCAATAATCAATAGCGCAAAAGTGCCAATAGATTAGGTGTTGAAAATTGTCGACTGCGTCATTAAAATAATAAGTTCACGCCGCCACTGCAATGAATTATCTTCAGGCCACGATATAAAACAAATTCCATCGGTTTACTATATAAATTTATATATCACTTATATTCACCTCTTCCAATTGGCATGTAAGTTATCTTTGCAGAGCACTTGTTGTCACTTGTTTGCATGGCATATGTATTTGTATTATTTATGGCGTTTAGATGTATAGTAGGCAGAGACAGGCACAACATTTAGGCCCCAGTAATTTGTTAAAATGGTCAGGGTTTAATTAAGAGGCCCGAATTTTTTTTTTATATCCTTCCATTCTTCTCTTTTTTTATGTTTTACCATAAATTGTTTAAACTGCCAAAAAAATGTACAAAAGCAATCATCGACAAAGGTCAGCCACCCATGAAGCAATTTGTTATGGACCATTTAAAAATGGGTAATTTTCGAGTTTTATAATTGTTCAATAATATTTTTCATATAATTGAATTCTTTTGACTTTATAAATAAAATTTCATTTAATCGTTTATACTTTATTTTTAAACTGTAAAATTTCACTAGTTGCGCCTATGCTGGCTGGAGTCCAGACTTGGGTAGTATTCCGAATACAATATTCGAAATACTGTATTCAGAATACTTTTTAAGTATTTCAAATACTTTTTATATACTTTTTTTGAAAGTATTCAATAAAGTATTTTGAATACTTATAACGAGTATTCTGAATACATTATTTCAAATACCTTTTAAACATTAAATCATCTCTTTTCTTAAATGATTTTATTACTTCTTCGTCATATCTTGTAGATATAAGCTCTTATCAGATTTTTATTAGTGTTGTAAATCATAATCTATAACAATTATATAACATAAAAATGCAATAAAGTAACATATATTTAGTTTACAATTTCAAATATTTCTCATGGTATCTATAATTTTTATAGTATGAAAAACTAGAAGTATTTTAAAAGTATTCGGAATACTTTTGAAAAATACTAAATATTGTATTCGGAATACAATTTGTATAAAGTATTTGAATACATATTCGGAATACTATTTTTTGTAAGTATTCGAGTATTTATTCTAAATACTTTTAAAAAGTATTTTACCCAAGTCTGCTGGAGTCTAAGATACTGATGACTGTTAACCAAATGGCATCGCATCCAAACGGCTGCGTCCAAATGGCCGCGTCCAATTGTCCCATTTTTCTTGTCATAGTTCGATGCATTTGAATAGAAAGAATATCATTTGAAAGAACTAAATCTTTAATAACACCACGAATAAATAAAAGTAATTGTGATGTATCAGATTCATCTGTTGATTCGTCAAGTGCTATACTTAATGAAATTAATTTTTGAGCCTTATTATGAACCTGGGAATTTAAATTATTACTAATATCGTCTATTATACGGTGTTAGCAAAAATGATTAAATTATCATATTTTTAAAAATATCAATTTTTTCTGTACACATTTTACTAACTGTTCGAATTATACATTATTTTAATAAACTACTATAAGGAAACGTTTTTCCTGTTTTTGCCAATAAAGTTGACTCTCGATAATTCGAAGTTAACGGGATTTTTGAAAAACTTCGAATTACCAAGAGTTTGAATTGTCGAGTACGAAATAACGAGAGGGCAAAAAAAATTTGAATTACAGAGAGTTTAGAACAAAATATAAGGTTCTTACGATAATAATTTTAGTTATCGAAAATAATAAACTAAATTCCTACACGATTGTTCAATAAATTATTAACAAAAATATTATAAGAATACAAATAAAATACATTTGGTGAATATACTTCGAATTGCCGAGCGTTGAATGAATGATACTTCGAATCGTTATTTGTTAGTGGCCAGTTTTCCCAAAATGTCATTTCGAATTACCGCGTATATTTATATGCATTGTTTTTATTCGACTTACCACGTGATTTTTAAGAAACCGAGCATTTATTTCGAATTACCGAATGTTTCGAATTATTGATGGTTTGAATTATCGAGAGTCGATTGTATATGTAAAATACGAAAATTAGTCTTCGTAGTAGCTTCAATAATATTATTTTGCTTTTTAAATAAAAATTGTTGCGATGAAAAATTATTTTGAAGTGACTTAAATTTATCTAATCATAATTTCTCAGCAAATTTGGAAAACGTTGCCTCACGTTTTGTTTCATAATGCCTTCGAATATTGTACTGTTTAAGCATTGATTAAATATTGTACATTTAATCAATGGCTTAAGTATAGAAATACATATAAATCAAAAATAATTCAATCTATATATTTGCTAATTAACTAAGACATAGTCATAAAATACATAATATATCATAAGATTTATATATTAAAATACAATTTTTTATTCCATCGTGAGATGGATGTGATAGAGTATGGTTTACATATTGAAAATAATCTAATAATCTAATTTAATATTTACAGATTATTACATTATTACAGATTACAGATTACATGTTTTAATAAAGCACAGGCAAAGTAATAAAACTTCCAATGTAATGTACAACTGACTACTTGATGAACAATGAGCTGTTGCATATTTATCTGTAACTATAATTGAAGCTCCTGGTGCTAGTATTAACGACTCGGTAGATATGGTATTTCTGAAAATAGCAACAAAATTATATTTGATAATTTTTAATGATGTTAACTATGGTTCATTTAGAAAATAATGAAAACATTTTAAATAGTAATTCAGTATAGTTATAATTTGCTAACCCAGGATTGTAATACGAGTTTTCAGATCCAATAACAACAGTCAATTGTTCATGCAATCTTGGCATTTGATCAGATAAACATACAGTTTGTGATCTTGAATCAAAGTTAATAATTAACGTATAGTTCTCATTTCCAGGTAAAAATCTGTAAGAACATTATCACATTTTTTTAAATAATACAATATATTCCGTCTGTCAAATGTCTAGTAATATTGCATTATTAACAAATCTGCAGGAAATCTGAAAATCCAAATCCAAAGAAGGAAAGTTATAGAACAAGAGTAAAATATATAGAATAAAATATAATGGACCTCAACCAAAAGGATAAATTCTTAATAATAGGGAAATATTAAAACCATGGCAATTGAATACCTGTTAATGAAATATGTTAATTGTTAAATTCAAAACTTTATAGCAATAATTAAAATATAATTAAATTCACAGTTATAGAAATAAATTTTACTGGGTCAGTACTAAAACTTGGCCAAAGACGTAAGTTGCCAACCCTCCTTTTTTTAAAGTATCAGTTTGCCGTAATCTCGAGACTGATTTGAAAAAGTTTAAATTACTTTTAGGGTTATTATACTCATCTTCTACGTTTTTTGTGACATAACTTGAGTGTACTTCAATCCATGGTTTATTCTTATCGCTATCCATAAAACCTGAAGTCCAAAAATGTTTAGACACAAACAGTATAATCATATATTATTAATTATGTGTTGCTAATTTCTTTCATAATATCTCTATAGATTTTATTCCTATTAATATTATTTGTTATTTTAGACATATTCAATATTTTTTAAATATATTATTTTTATTTTTCGTTTTTAATCAATTTATCGGTTTATTTACTTATCAAGGTACTTAAAGATTAAATAAAAATATATACCAGCATATTTAGTATTATTCCATTGCATCAGTGCTCTTGCATAATCTAATTCTTTGGGTAAATCTTCCATACCAATTTCTCCTCCATAATATACAATAGCTACACCGGGTAGAAATAATGATAATGCGTTCATACCATCAATTAATTTACAGCCATATAAAGTACAAACCCTTGGATTATCGTGATTTTGCAACTAGATTAGTGGTTAAAAAATGTCAAATAAAATTAACAATTCAGGAAGAGTATTGGGAGAGTAGAAATCATATTTATTAATTCGGAGATCAAATATTACAAATTATATTAAAATTGCAGAATATAAAATATAATTTACTAAACAGTAAAGTGTAGCTACCATCAATGTAAAAGCTGAATCATATTTACCACTACATTATACGTTGCAGATTTTGGCATTTCGGTTATCCATTTTCGAATTGCATTATCAGTTTCTTTAGCTGTTAATGTATGTTTATATGGCATTAATTCAAAGTTTGTAGGTATTTCAGCTCCACTTTTGTAATATTCAAACAAAATTTTGTTTGGGCTATATGATTCTGTCATTATTATCCTGAGATAGTGAGTAGAAATTTAATATTAATTTGAAATCGTAAAGTATTTTTCTATGTTTTATTAATTTAAAATTTAATAATACAACTAACAAATCCGATCAAAATAGTTTCATATCAATCATCGATCAATATTTTAATTATAAGCCTTATCGATGAATTAGTAGTTTAATATCGATATATTTGGCAAAATAATGAATTTAAAATTAAAGCGTTAAACTATTTAGGGACTCAACTGGTATTAGATTTTGTCATTGTGTTCTGATAAATAATTTGTATTAGGTATCTCAATTCATAACAAAATAACATACATCTGTTATATAATGATAATTTAATGAAATGCAAAAAGAATTCTATTGAATAAATAAAATTTAATGGTAAGTGTTGTATTAAGTGTTAAGGATTTAGATATTTGAGCTTAAATATCGAATTTTAAACAAAATAATTATCTTTTATCAATTAATATATGAAAAAATGCTTGCCTTGTAAAATTATTTTTTTGTTTATACTCATTAAGAAGTTCATGCCATTCTTTAATCAAATCATACACTTCGTCTTGATCGACCGTAAAATAGTGATAAATATTTGAATAAGTTAAAGATAATGAAGAATTTTTCATAGGTTCATCTTGCAATTGCTCGCTTTCGTACACATGCTTTAATGCATCTATTCGAATACCATCCATTTCTTTATCTAACCAATATCTTAAATTTTTTTTCATTTCTATATGAACGTTTTTATTCCGATAGTTTAAATCTGGTATGTTATCAATAAACTGACAAAAATAAAATTGTTTGCGAGTTTCATGCCAAATCCAAGTCGACCCATTTTTACCGTTACCATAAACTTTTATCTGAAAATTTTAATAAATTAAAATTAAAATTTGTACCATTCGTATTTAGTTAGTTAGTTTATGGTATCAAGATTAATACATGTATTTAATTTTTTTAGTTTACCAACAGGTTCAAAATAATATTACTCTACTATAAAATAGTATATTTATAGTATAAATATATAAAGAAGAAGATTTTAAGAGCATTTTATCTGCTATAACATCTAATACAGTACCCCACTAATTCTTTAAATCATGTATGTAAACAATTTATGTGAACTTTGGAAGGTCTCAATCAACTTCTTTTGGTTCCGCATTAGGGTTGAAGTGTGGCAAAAGAGGGCAATAAAGGTTAGGTCACTAGGTATAGGATTTAGCGGGAACATGCAAAGAACTTAATGATAAATTTAAATATTTTTTATAAAAAACATTCTAACAATTTAGAAGGCATTATTAATTAATTAACCAAATTCGACAAAAAAAAAAATATACTTATTTTTTTTTTTTGTAAAAATGTCATGAAATTCTAGTAATTAAAACCAAAACTTATAGTTAATTATATGACACTTTCACCTTTAAACTTATTTGTTGATAATTCAATTTTGTATAATTTTTATACAAAATATTTTATCATATATTTAACTATATGTTGTATATATTTAAAAAAAATTGAGAACATTCAATTTTGATAATTACATACAATGTTTTGATACCTTATAATGTTTCTTAATAAACTAAGCAATTAATTTATGTAAAATGATTTTTTATAGAAAATATTAAAAGATACCATTCATCATAATCTAATAATTTATTTTAAATAATCTAATAATTACCCAGTTATTCGGTACTATAGGTTGAACCGACGAATTTTTCATTACTTCATACTGATTCTTCGCATCCTTCCATATGTAGAAGTCTGTGTAATCAGTGTTATTAGCAGATTTTTGAAACCAAATGTGTTTGTTACTTGTGTGATTAGGAACGAAATCCATAATAACTTTTAAATCTAAATATAATTTATATGTATAATATTATATAATAATATATTCAAATGGTTTACGATTTAGTTCATTTTTCAAATTATATGATTCATATCACTATATTAAACGTACTTTTTTTGTGCGCAGTATTTATAAGATTTTCGAAATCCTCCATTGAACCAAAAACATCTTGTACTTTTTGATAGTCACTTACGTCATAACCACCTGATTCTAATGGTGACTCTAAAAATGGTGTTAGCCAAATTGCATTTACTCCTATGTCTACGAGATAATCCAATTTTTCAGTTATACCTGCACAAAAAAAAAAATTAATGAAGCCAATACATTCATAATGATATGAACACGTAAAAATGTGTTCTCTTTGATATTTTAATAAATAAATTACCATTAAAATCCCCATATCCATCACCGTTTGAATCCTTAAATGACAACGGGTATATTTCGTAAAGTATAGCAGTTTGCCACCAATCCAACTCTCCTTCAATTGGTGCTAAAATCATTCCACCAGAGGTTAATCGCAATATACAAGTTATGAACAAAAAGTAAATCATTCTCATTTTCGTATTTTCTGCAAGTAAAATAATAAAAAATCAGATTTGAATACTACAGTTGTCACTGTAAATACTTACTTATTGTTTACAGATCAATACAAGTCAAGATACACATTTCAATGATGACTGCAATTTATTTTCTAGAAATTGCACTTCAAAAGGTTTAATATTTTAACAATATCTTAAATAATTTTTTACAATGCACTATGCTCTATTCCACTTAAGAGTATACCAGGTGGCGGTCAAAAACTGGTAGTCTCCACGCATGATATCACCCTACTATCGGTTTTCGGTAGCGCTGTCACTATATAATGTTATTTGTGTATAATATTATGTTTATACAACTGACGATAACGATGTAGCGGTTGATGGCATACGAAGTGTCGTTCATGGTCTCTTCGATTATCGTTTTTTGGTTGATAAATTATTTATAAAAGCTAATTTATTATTACTGGAATAAACGGTAAAAACCCATAGATTTTACTCAGACTCAATTTCTTCTAAAAACTATCAAAAAATAAATATTGAAATAAACTATGTAAATATGTAAAAATATTCACTAAATTCTCTGATCATTACACTATATATTTTGTACTCAATATTATTAGAACAAGAGCTAGAACATTTTATTTAGTTGCATTTCAGAATACCCGCTAAATATGTATATTACTGTGCAAGCTTCTAAGTTGTAATATAATATATAATAATAAATGAGATATAATTTATCATTCACCGTAGATCAATTTGTTTACAAATAGAAAATTGGTTCTTTTTCAATGATCAATAGATAATTGATTTTTTTTAATACCTATGAAATATGTATAATATTAAAAAAAAAGAACCGGATGGGCCTCGCTCTACTGTACAGTCGGGGGTGGAGTGCGACTCGTTCATAGGATAGGTCATTACAATGGATTTGTTAAATTTGAATTCAATGATAGATATCATTGTATACGAAAACGATTCTGAACGGAGATGATATGTTAGTCTAGAATAAATACATTGTTATTTATAAATATTGTAATAAGCATACAATAAGTATGTAATAAGTTTATTTTGAAACGAAAAATTTAGAAAAATCGAAAATTTTAATTGTCTATAAATAAGTCAAAATACTCTGAAAACTTAATCATTCATATAAAATGTCAATATAAACATTTGGTGAAAATTTCAAGTGTTTGCGTTTTTGAGTTAGAGCAAATTCTAAAAACCTATATGATTTTGTCAGTCTAGAATATTTTATATTATATTATGTTATACATGTAATTCGCTGTTCAAACGCTTATAAAAAAAAATATGGCTATGGATTTCAATAATTTTTGAATGACAATAAGAAAAAATTCAGTGGAATCTTCTATTAAATTTTCAAGTATTTTGTACCAGCCAAATTTTTTTTATCATTGATTATAAAAAAAAAAATATTTAAAAAAATCGAGTATTTCAAATGCTTATAAGTAGCTTAAAAATTATTATAATATTTTGAAAAAAATATGACATAAAGCAAATGCCAATCTTAACAGTTGGTGAAAATTTCAAGTTTTTGCGACTTATACTTTTTGAATTATAACTAATAATAAAAATCATTTGAGGATAAATTGCTACTTTATGCAATTTCGTAAAAATTTAAATTTCAAACGGTCATAAAATGTTTTTCTTTAAGTCCAGTTGAAATTTTTTTGTAGCTTTTTGAACTTTAAGTATAAACAGAACAATTTTTATGAATTTTCAACTACAAAATAACTTGCAAATTATCGCGATTTTAACATATTTTATACAAATTTGGACTTATAAAAAAAATTTGAGTGTAACTATCTCCGATATTTTTTAAGTATAACTTATAATAAATCTTGTATTAAATTTTCAAGAGTTTTCGAACAGCCAAATAAATTTTATAGATATTTTAAAAAAAAAAACTTACAGAAATCGAAAATTTAAATTGTCTATAAATAAGTCAAAATAATTTGAAAATTTAACCATGTATAGAAAAATCCAATATAAAGATTTAGTGAAAATTCCAAGTGTTTGTAGTTTTTCGTTTTTGAGTTGGAGCATTTAAAAAAAATGTATTTTGTCAAAACGTGGATTTGCGTAAAATTTCCGACGCTTTTAAAAAGTACTGAAAAAATTTGATTTTTGACTTGCCAAAGTACCATCTGCATTCACTTTCCTTTCAAAAAAGTTGCTGTTTAAGAAAATTGAAGCATTTTTACTGCCAAAAAAGGTGTCGCCAGACACAAAAATAAAAAAAAACACACATCATTGTAAAATCAATAGATTCCATCACTCCGTTCAGAATCTAATACTGAAATATACTCTTAGTGATGGAAATATTTTTTACGTGCAATATTCGTTTATAGTATCATGACCCGTTCACACAAAAAAAATTAGTTTGATTTTATATTAGGTTTTTTATATACGATGTATGTATTATATATATTTATAATACAGTAAAAATAAAATTTTTAAGGAATGTATTTTAAAATAAATCGTAAAACCATAAAATAATAATGCGTACAAATGTTATATAGAATATGTTAAAATTATATAATATATAAATTAATTAACACTTCCTGGCAACCTAATCAAACACCTAAAAAGAAACTGGTGCCGTAACTTGAAATCTTAAGACTAAAAACTTAAAAATATTAAGAGGTGTCATAAATGTGTGATTTCCTCCTCATATGATTATATTATATCTGTCAACTGTCTGTAAAATATTTCTATTACCTACTTATTATGCATAGAATTAATAAAAATATTTATAACAATAAAGATGATGAATTAAGCTTTTATAATTCTTTCATTTGATAATTTATAGCATTAAATACTCTTCTAATTCTTGTATTAGAATAACAATGGTACGTAAATAACATGATACACACTAATTGAATTATTTTTTTTATTTTTATTTTTTAAATGCATGACTTTATTTGATAAACTGCAATCTATACAGTATTACTTATTATACATACTGTTTACTGTTTACTGTTTTACTGATCGCAATTTATCAACAAAGTCACCTAAGTGTGTATCATGTTATTTACATACCATTGTTATTCTAATACAAGAATTAGAAGAATATTTAATGCTATTAAATTATCAAATGAAAGAATTATAAGAACTTAATCCGTCATCTTTATTGTTATAAATACTTTTATTGTTACTAAAATTCTGGCATAGTTACATAATATTTCTTCGTGTTATATGTATATGGTTATTTTATAAAATAATAGCTGAAATATCCGGTTTTGCACGGAACAATTTTGGCTGAGACATATTTTTTAATGGATTGTTGACTTATACTATTTAAAGCCTAGTTTGGTTGTAACTGATAGTTATAAACGAAATTTAAAATTAATCTGTATGGTTATTTTGGTTGTACACAGAATTACACGGTATTTCTTTTAAGTCCCTTCTTATTACACGTCCAAATTAAAATTTCATACATTTTGTCGTCTATGAGATGTAGCGATGATCAATGAGTTGGTGATTTTTGGTTTATATGTATTTGTTATGGGCAATACGGAACACCGAGCAATGTACAATTTGCTCAGGCAATTTGGTCCTGCTCGTGCAATTTGAACCTTGAATATAAAAAAAATATTTATTAAGTACTAAGTGTCTTGAAGAGCACGACCACTCGACTGCTTAATCGTAAATATTAATTATTGATCATGTATTGTTGTCAGATTATATTGACATAACAGCACAACTCTTACTTTTATCAATATGGTATGGGAAAACAATAGATATAACTAAAGGGCGAATGTTCATGCTGCACAACCGTGCCTCGTGCTTTGGTGATTAGCAACACGGAGAACAGCGGCATGGCCTGGCGAAGCAAGAGGTGACTTGATAGAGGAATAGAGCGGGGTAATTACACGCGTAAGTGATCATTTATTTTACATGGCGTTCACGCACCCGTGTGACAAATGCCTATATTCAACTCCTTAAAAACTACTCGGATCAAATCGTCTATTCTCCGTTTCAAAAGAGAAGAAACGATTTCTGCGCATGTTGAATGACGGCTGACGCAACGTGTACCCGATTTTTCCTTCCCCCTGGCTTTGTTTCACGCAGTGAACTTTACGAAGTCTATTTCCAATCATTACCAATGATGTATACACCATAATTAAAATTGCGATAGATGGGGATTAAGCGGAGGATGCGCGCCGCCGAAGGAAAACCGGTCGTCGCTTCGTGTCTTCCCTTATGGAACGGAATATAGACGCAAACGTACTCCTATTTTTTCTGCATGCGTCTTGACGCAGTTGTTTTTGTTTTTTAGATCAAACTGCATTGACTGTAAATTATAGTGTTTGCAATAGTGACCCAATACACACGCGATTTTTTAAATTTGTTTTACAAATATCTTCATCGCGATGCAACGTCAATTAATTTTAAATAATAACAATATTATTTGTGAAATATTCATAGAACAAGAGTTTTAAGATGAACTACTTTTGTGAATGATTCCTAAACTAAAAATACATTCAACAGTAAAGTTAGAATACTTAATATGAAAAAATATTTGAATACTAGAGTGAAAAATTCCTATAATGGACTTATTTGCCATGCCATAACCGTAATAAGTACGTAAAACAATTTTATGTTGTAAAACAAATTTTTTTTAAAACTATGGTACTATGGTTACGAGGTAAAAGGTTTCCAAATGTCACTTATTCTCCTGTCTTGGTTTAACTCATCTATAATATAAAAATGAATCACAAAATGTGTTGGTAACTCAACAACGCCTGGACCAATTTGGCCAGTTATTTTTTTTTAATGTTCGTTGGAAGTCCAAGGATGGGTTTTACAGCGAGAAAAATTAGAATAATTGCTGGGAAGACTCTAAAAACTGCCCTTACTATAATATTGATAATATAATATTGATCATCTCTATAGAAATGTAATCACTGATCAAGAACATCAAGGCTAATTTAAAAAGGGGATTGACCACCCCCGGGAGGTGCATAAACAGGAATTTTGAGATTTACGATAGACATTTTGTTTATAAATGATTGCTATGGGGTTATAAGATATGAGAATAATATTTATTTAGTATTTTTCATAATTAATAATGTATAATGTGTTTTTCAATGGTAAAACTCTGGCTCCTGTTATTAGGTGTACGTTCGTGGCAGGGCTGGTAACTTTTGGTTTTTTCGGTTATGGTTCTGGTTCCGGTATTCAATTTTTTTATTTAAAGGTTCAGGTTCAGGTTCCGGTTTTTGAAAAATTCAAAATAAGGGTTAGGGTTAGGGTTCCGGTTTTATAAGGTTCCAAATGTTATTTTTAAAAAAAAATGTTTATAGTATGACGTTTAATTTTTTGATAGGTACCTTTACATAAAGTAGTTGTACATGTGCTACCAAGCAGCAATATCGATAATTCCATAATCATATTTACTTTCTACGAATTAGGTATACAAAATATATACAATAACCATTCACAAGTCAATGCAAATAATCTTTAAATTATCAAGGTATTATATAATATGCCATAATTATAAAAAGAGTAGATAATACAATACAAAAATACAAATTAATTTATGAATGAATAAAGTATATCTGAAAATAATATTTAGGTATATTCTTATATACAAATAATAATTTTTATTGTTTATGCCCTAGACTCTGAACAATATATATGGCATATGATATGTATGAAAGTACATGTAATTTGAAATAACATTCATTAACTCTACTGCTATATCGCAATCAATGCTGGCTCAAGTTAAAAGCAAGCCAAGAAAGACACATAAGTTGAGGTAGCATTTTCAAAACCGTGATTCATACATTAATTTTACTAAAATCAATAAATAAGAAAACAATTTTTCATAATTTATCAATTAAAACCACTTTCTTGTATACTTAATAAATTAATATTGTGATAGTTTGAACAATTCTATAAATTATAAAATAACTAAGCAATTTTCAAAAATGTTGCAAAAAAAATAGGGAAAAGGTTATTAATTTATATTTTATGGGGGCATAAGCTAAAAATTATTTAATGGATGGCGAAATTTAATTTTTCTTGAGCTGTCTGGGTTGCAATTAGTTATTTTTAACAGTTACCTATAAAGTAGTAATATTATTTAGTATCTATATTATACTACTTATTATAGTTAATAATATGGAATTATAATAAAACATAGGTACTAGGTAATTAATTTTAAGTTAACATAAATCTCAATATTATTTATGATTACATTATACACATAATACATATTAAAATATATTAATATATTAGGTCCAACAGGTAGATATTAGATTCAAGATAGGTACACTTTTAGTTATCTTGAATCTAGTATCTAGTATCAAGGCAAGGGCGTATACAAGGGGGAGGCGATAGGGGCGATCGCTCCCCCCTGGACATTGTTGAATATGTTTCATGTATAGGTGTTTACTTATTTTATTATAATTAATAAATAATTAATAATAAATTGAAAAAGAAAAAAGTTAAACTTAATTCTTCATGCTTTTTTATGAAATTAATTTTTAACTTAATTGGCACTAAATCTAATTAACTAAAAAAACTATCTTATGCAATATTTTTTCTGAACCCTTATCAACAATAATATACTCTTTGGTCTATACTTACCCGTGTTTAGCAAAATTAGTTAAGGTTTTTTTTACAACTAGTTATTATTTATGACATAACTAGTTAAAATTATTATCATATTAATTTAATTTTCGCTATTCAGTATTACTTTATTCAGGTAATATGATTTAGATATTTAATTGATTAATTTATTTAATTATTTGATATTTTTATAAATTTGTCCACCTTTTTTGCTTTGCACTAAACATAACTTCTTTAGCCGTATATATATTTATATATTTAAATAATAAAATCTAATTTTCTGTTCGTCTTTGAAAATCTTTCTATTACTTTTATAGTGTCGATAGGTATATTTCTATGAATATTCATTAAATCCAAACCTGTAAGTCTTTTTTACGACATTTGACTCCTCAGTCATGTTTTTAACCTGATGTAACATTAAGCATTTTTTCAGAAAGCAATAAGCAAACGGCTAAAGAACTTCTTTAGAACTTCTTTAGCCGTTTGTTTATTGTAGTGTTGGAGAGATGCTTGAACCCAGCTTGACCTTTAAATTTCGGGTCCGATCCGATCCCAATCGTTTGTAACTTGTTTGTTCCTGATTGTACATCTAGTCCCTTCGATTGTACCTCAACGGGCTTAATTGATCCCAGTTTTATTTACAGGGGTGACGGGGAAATCACCTTTTTACCCTGGGACATGAAAAACAGTGTATTGAAAGTTAAATTTTTTCTATGATACGTATGTTAACGGATATCAAGTTATACCTGTCTTGCTATCAAGTACATTTTCAACATTTCTTAAGTTCGTGTGGTTAAAATTTTTAAAATTTTGCATAATTTTGTATTTTCCGCATCAAATGTATTTCCATGACTAGTGTAAGTGTAGGCGTACATCATATTCAAATTTCAATGCGTTTTTAATAAAAACAAATTAAAATACAATCGGTTGAATATAAATATATGTGTATGAAAATTGTTACAAAAATTATACTAATCAACTTTACTTTAATTTTGTTTGAAAAACTATATACGTATTTCTTTTTAATTAACTATTTAAAATATATATTTATTTTATTCCTTAATAAAACGTTATATATGTATTCAAATTGATTCAATTTTGATTATTTCAGTATTTATTTTGTTATTAGAACTCTAATATTGAAATATTTTACTATGTAGTTTGTGTAATAATTAAATGTGCCTGTTTATTATGATTATTTAATTATTATTTATTAATTATTTAGGTACACGTAATTTTTCGTTCGGATTATGACTTTGATCGGAAATATATTTTTTTAACGGTTTGAAATTAACTAAATTTAAGTCAAATGTCGTGTTAAATCTTTTTTATTATTTATATATTATTTTTTATTTTATTATTATTTTATTTTAAGTTAGTTTACACTTTAAATTTAATAAGAACATCCATTTTATTGAAAATAAAATAACTAAATATCAAACAGCTAGAATACTAGAATATATTTTCTCAATACATATTCATCAAACTAAGTAAGTGATATTTGTTATGTGGTGGATAATTAAAAATAATCATCTAGTACAGAAGGCGACAAACAACTCCAGCGCGGCGGTGGCGTTCTATAAAAACAAAAATGAATATTATGTTCCGAATTGTTATTAATTATTTAAGAAGTTGTAACTGTTCATAAAAGTTTTTTTTTTTTTTTTTAATTATAAAAAGGTATTAATCAATATAGATTTGCATATAGTATTATTAAAATGTTACAACATATAAAGTATATTGTACTTATAGTTTTTATTTTAGATTTCCATTTAATGTTTAATGTTATTTATATATAATAAATTTATATTATTTAAAATATTGTCATTATTTGTAGAAGGATTCGGTTTTATTTTGATTATTAAAATTTATGAAATTATATATATTTGCATATTGTGTTATTGAAATGTTTTAACATACAGTCTTGTATAGTACTTGAGTAAAAGTACTCAAATACTTTTTAGGTACTCGAATACATATTTTTAAACATTTTTGAAATAGGTACTAGGGCAAAGTATTTTAACCACATTCCCCGAGTATTTGTACAATAAAAAACTAATTTTTAATTTTTTTTTTTTCAAAATTAATAAATTAATTTACAAAATTATATCAATAAATTTAAATGTGCTGTATAAATACAATATATAAATGAAATACTAAATATTTACTATAAGTTGTATTATATTCTATTACAAATATCAAAACTTAATAACCCTATATAACATACATATACCATGTACCTATTACCCATATCGATTAATAACTTTATAATTATATATATTTTTTAGGTAGATTATATCATTACAATAAATATACTATAAACTTAATATATTAATTTTGCATGAAGTGCCTATATTCCTATTTATTTATTTATAATAGTCTATATAAAATTAATATAGTAGAGAAATCAAATTAAATCTTCAACATATTTTTATACTAATTAGTTACTAACAGGCAACTACCAACTTGTTACACATAGAATGATTGGAATGATAAAAAAATATATAAAATAAAACCCTAGTTTCCAAGATTGCTAACATATAAGTGAAACTTTACTTATATATTTTATTTTAGTTTTCACATAATTTTAAAATTTTATTAATACTAATTCTATACGAAAAAGTACAATTTTATAAACGTTTGAATGACATATATACATACATTACTAATTGTATAAGGTACAAATTAATCAATCAAACATTTTATTGGAGGCATTTTTTATAATTATATTTTTTAATTATTATTCTCCATAGGTAAAGAAAAATATTAAAACATTCCTAAAAATATAATAGTGAAATTTAGCTTGAAATTGGGAGTAACTCAAAAATTTTCCTAAGTTTGAGTCAATATCTTATGGAATTAAGAATACAATTTACTTCATATAGTCACGTAAATATAAATTTATAATAAATAGTATAAATAATAAAAAAAAATTTAGCAAAACTGTTTATTATAAAATAATGTCAATATTAGAGTTATAATAATCAAAATAAAATACCGTTCGATCAATTTAAATACGACCGTTTTATTTTTTAACAAGAAATTACATATCTTTAAATAGTGAATAAAAAATATTTGTGTATATAGTTAATGAAAACAGAATGCAATGATTAAACTTTTGATTAATACGTATATAACTATTACATATAGAAATTATTATATTCAACAGTTTGTTTATTCAATTTTTATTAAAAACGCATTGAAATTTGAATATGATGTACGCCTACACTTACACTAGTCATGGAAATACATTTGATGCGGAAAATACAAAATTATGCAAAATTTTAAAAATTTTAACCACACGAACTTAAGAAATGTTGAAAATGTACTTGATAGCAAGACAGGTATAACTTGATATCCGTTAACATACGTATCATAGAAAAAATTTAACTTTCAATACACTGTTTTTCATGTCCCAGGGTAAAAAGGTGATTTCCCCGTCACCCCTGTAAATAAAACTGGGATCAATTAAGCCCGTTGAGGTACAATCGAAGGGACTAGATGTACAATCAGGAACAAACAAGTTACAAACGATTGGGATCGGATCGGACCCGAAATTTAAAGGTCAAGCTGGGTTCAAGCATCTCTCCAACACCTTCAAAACTAAAACAGGGATAACTTAAAAACTGTTGAGGTACAAACGAAGGGACTAGAGGTACAATCAGGTACAAACGAGGTACAAACGATTGGGACCGGATCGGACCTGAAATTCGAAAGTGGGGGTGCAGGCATTTCCCCAGCACCCCCACAATTAAAATTGTGATAACTAAAAAACTGTTGAGGTACAAACGAAGGGACTAGAGGTACAATCAGGTACAAACGAGGTACAAACGATTGGGACCGGATCGGACCTGAAATTCGAAAGTGGGGGTGCAGGCATTTCCCCAGCACCCCAACAATTAAAATTGTGATAACTAAAAAACTGTTGAGGTACAAACGAAGGGACTAGAGGTACAATCAGGTACAAACGAGGTACAATCGATTGGGACCAGATCGGACCCAAAATTTGAAAGTGGGGGTGCTGGGGAAATGGACCTACTAATAAGTAGGGCCCGGATTTCAATGCAAAATGCATCTTTTTTTGATTAATCTTAGACAATGCTTTCCAAGTTTATAATTTGATTCATATAACAGAGACTTCAAAGGTGAAATTTTTATTTTATCATTTTTCGGTCATTTTTTCGTTTTTAATGCATATTTGTTCAATAAACTATACAAATTTAGCCTATTCAAAAATATTATCTAGAGATAAATTATTTTCTTAATATTTAAGTAGCTTTAGAGTTTTCCATATCAATTGTCAATCTTTATTTTTCGATTCAGTGTTTATCATAATTTATTATAGTGTCACCCGTATTCGGTCAAAAATCACGTTCAAGTCTGTTCGTATTACATCGCGGTCATAACATTTGCTTGTCAGTATCAAGTCAATTTTTAAATTTTAGATTCTGAACGGAGTGAAGAATGTATTGATTTTACAACTCAAAAACTAATCGATGTAAATACTTGAAATTTTTACCAAATGTTTAGATTAGCGTTCTTTATACACCATTAAATTTTCAAAGTATTTTGACTTTTATTAAGCTATTTATAGACAATTGAAATTTTCAATTTTTTTAAATAACGATAACATTTTTTTGGCTGCCCATAAAATCTTGAAAATTTAATACAAGGTTACTTATAAGTTGTTCCTTAACTGATAAAAAAAAATCTAAAATCGTAAGTCACAATTTTTTTTTATAAGTGCTCAAAGTTCCAATTTATACGAAATATGTAAAAATCACGATAATTTGCAAGTTATTTTGTAGAAAAAAAGTTCATAAAATTTTTTCTGTTCATACTTAAGGTTCAAAATTTTAACACTAGGTTATCTATAAGCTACTCTTCAAAAATCTTTAAAAAAATTTCTACCGGAATTAGAGGAAAAAATTTTATGACTGTTTGAAATTTAAATATTTACGAAATTGCATAAAATAGCGATTTATTCTCAGCCGATTTTAAATATTTGTTATAATTCAAAAAGTATAAGTCGCAGATTTTTGAAATTTCTACCAGCTGTTAAGATTGGTATTTCTATTATGCAATATTTTTTTTAAAATATTATATTGATTTTTAAGCCACTTATAGGCATTTAAAATATTCGATTTTTTTACATTTTATTTTTATAATCGGTGATAAAAAAAATTTGGCTCGTACAAAATACTTGAAAATTTAATCGAAGATTCCACAAAAGTAGTTCTTAATGTCATTCAAAAATTATTAAAATCCATAGGCACAATTTTTTTTTATATGCGTTTGAACATCGAATATTGACATAAAATTACATGTAAAATATAATATAATGTAGAATGTTCTAGACTGACAAACTATATCGCTGTATGCAACTGCCAACCCATCCTAATTTTTTTTTTTTTTTTATTTTTAACGGTATATACAATCTGTTCCTTTGGAACAATAAGAATATGAGATAAATGATAAACAATACATGAAAAAAATTTGATGGGAGGGGTCACCCAGTGGTAACACTGCCCTTACTTGAAGTACTTGGTGATTTTATGTTTTATATATTATATATACATATTTTTTTTTTTTTTTTTTTTTTTTTTTTTTAATATATTGCTATTTTAAATTACTCGTTGAGGAGATCACGACACCATTTCCTTTTTAGCCTCCTGGGAGGGTTGCCAGGAATTGTGAAGGTGGCGAGGTTTGAAATGAGGGGATTTGTATGAGAAGGGAGTTTTGAATGGAATCGCTTGTAAAAGGTTACTGCTTCTTCGTGGACTGTTTTAATTTTTAGATCGGTGTGTAGAGTTAGATTTGAGATATAGGAAGGGGAATTTGTGATTTTGCGAAGGATGTTGTTTTGGAAGGTTTGAATTTTGTTAGTATTAGATTTTTTGGCATTGCCCCAGAGCTGAAGACCATAGGTCCATATAGGTTTAAATAAGGATTTGTAAATTAATAGTTTAGTATTTAATGTAGTGTGTTTGTTATTGGATATTAGAGTTTTGAGGATACGGAGTCGTGCATTTAAGGCGAGCCTTTTTATTTTAATGTGTTGTGACCATGTGAGACGACGGTCAATTGTCAGACCTAAGTATTTAACCGATTGAGATGAAGGGATTTGAATATTGTCTAGAGACACCCCAGGACAAGGAAGAAGACGGAGTGTAAAAGTTGTATGAAGTGATTTAGATTGATTTACTTTGATACGCCATTTTTTATACCAATCAGTCATAAGATCAAGGTGGAGTTGGAGATTGAGTGAAGCTATGTGAGGATTGTCATGGATTGAAATAATAGCCTTGTCATCAGCAAATTCTGCCACAGTTGTGAGCGGAGAGGTGGGTTGATCGGCAGCATAGATGTTGAATAAGGAAGGAGAAAGGATGCCCCCCTGAGGAACACCTGCACTATTCTTTGCTAAGCCGGAAAAGGATGTACCAACTCTGACCTGGAAGTATCGATCCGTGAGATAGGACTTGATTAGTAAATAATAGGTTGGATGTAACAGGGGCTTAATTTTATATAGCAGTCCTTCATGCCATACCCTGTCGAAAGCTTGAGATATATCCAAGAAGACGCATGAGCAATAACTTTTTTTTTCAAGGGAGAATGAGATAGCGTCGACTAGTCTGAGCAGTTGGTGAATTGAGGAGTGAGCGGAACGAAAACCAAATTGAGTATTAGGCAAAATAGAACTGGAGGAAATGTAAGGAAGAATTCTTTTGAGAATTAATCTTTCTAATATTTTGCTGAAGAAGGGGAGGAGACTTATTGGTCGGTAGGAGGAAGATATGTCAGGAGGTTTATTAGGTTTTGGAACTAGAATTGTTAGAGAGAATTTCCAAAGCATGGGAAAATATGACAATCTTAGACACGCATTATATATAACTGTGAGAAGAACAATGGCTCTTTTGGGGAGGGACCTGGCCACTTCCGCAGTTATCAGGTCAAACCCCGGAGATTTTTTGAGACTTTGCTTTTGAATTGTAAATTTAACGTCGCTAGGAGAGAAATGCTTAACTGCGGGAGAGGTAGAAAGGGGGATATCAAGAAAACGTTTTACTATGTCTATGTGTAAAGGTATTTGTATATCCGGGCGAGGCGTGAACGTTTCAGTTAGGTGTTCTTTAAACAGTTCAGCTTTTTCAACATCAGTTGATGCAAATCCACCATGGGGATTAATTATGGGAACAAGCGGAGGTTTGTATTTTAGTAATTTTTTTGAAGCTGTCCAGAGACTACCATTGTTAGGTGATAAGTTGGAGAGATGGTTAACAAAGGATTGGTTTTTATGTTTAGCAAGTATTTTTTTCAGCGAGTTAGATAGGTTGTTATAGATGCTTTTGTGGGATGGAAGGCGTGAACGTTGGTATGCGGCCCTTGCTCTGCGTTTGTTTGTTATGAGGATACGAATATATTCGGGAACTGGAGGAGCAGAATTTGGATACTGCATTTTAGTAGGACCAGATGCCCATGCTGCTTGTTGGATTACATTAGTTAGGTTGTTTATGACTAGATCAATTTCTTGGGGGGTTTTGAGACTAACTTTTAGTTTAATGTTTTGATCTACTAAGTCATGGAATTTAAGTCTATCAGTTGAATGGAGAAAGAGTTTTGGAAGAGAAGGCCGGATTGGTGGACAGGCGCTGACAGTCAGGAGTACTGCAGAGTGATCTGAACAGGGTTCCAAGAGATTAGTAGCCGCACAGAATAGATTATGAGGTGTGTTGGAAACAAATATGTCTAGTATGTCGGGTTTTTTGCGTAAGGAGGTGGGCCAATATGTTGGTCCAGGGGGCGCGAGGATTTTGTAGCCCTTGAGATTTATATAATTGTAGAGAACAATACCTCTTGGGTTGTTTGTACGACATCCCCAACTCTGGTGTTTGGCATTGTAGTCACCACATGATGAAGTTTTGACTAATAGTGCTAAAGTAATCTATATAATTTTGAATATTGATATTATGTCTCGGAGGGGAATATATTGCTGCTAAGGTTGTTGGTATGTTGTTGAGGTGGAGTAAGATAGCATAAGACTGTAAATGAGGATGACAAAAATTTGGAAGAGATTGAAAAGACAAGGAGGATTTAATATAAATTGCAGCACCACCATGAGCAGAGTTATCTGGGTGATTTGTTTTTAGGAGATGATAACCAGGTATAGCGATGTGAGAGTATTTTTTGAAATGCGTTTCGGATATCAAGGCAATATCGATACGCTTTTCCTGGAGTACTAACTGGAGTTCATTTGAGTGATTTTTAAGACCATTTGAGTTGAAGAGAAGGATGAGAAGGGAGTTGCTTGTGTATGAAGACATTAATTTTTATCCAAAAGTTTTGAGATAACTTGGGTAAGTAGGGCAATTAGTGGATTTATTAGTAATTTGAACTCGTCAAGGAACTTGTTTATATCTGATACAGGAGGAGAGATTATGTTATTAGAGTAAGAACCGGAGGTGGCTTTAGCGTAGGTTTGGGACGACTCTGGTGGATGTGTTGAGGGGGTTACCACTGGGTGACTAACCTGTACATTATTCTTATGACTAATATTATCCGATAGGAAATTGCTCCTTTTTGGTTTGTTGCGTTGTTGAAGATCTTTGAAAACTGAGCAGCCTTTATAGCTTGAAGGGTGATCACCGGAGCAGAGGGCACATTTTGGAGCAGCATCACGTGGATTTGGACAGGCTGATGAAGAGTGGAGGGCACCGCAGCGGACACAGCGAGCTGGATAGCCGCAGTACGATTTAGTATGACCATAATCCTGACAGTTGGTACACTGGCTTATAGTTTTTGATTTGTATGGTTCTTCCACTTTTATTTTGGTGTGGATAAGGGATGTCAGATTATAAATGTCATTGGACTGTATTGTAGGTTCAAGGTCCACGAAGAATAACGGTAGAGGGTGCTTATTGATTTTATGTAGTACATTTGTTACTTGGCGGACCTCAAATAAGCGCGACTCGAGCTCAGATTTGATTAGTTTTATGGGCGTGGTCGGATGTAGATTACGAATGACCACCCGCGTTGGTTTATCTTCTTTGAGTTGGTACGTGTGGTATTCAGCTTTTTGTTCCTTGAGGAAATGAATCAGCGTTCTATAGGCAGCTGGGTTAGTAGTCATAATTTTTAAGCGGTCAGATGAGATTTGCAGGAAAAATTATCAACTCCGATTAGTTCAATAAGTTCTGTGCAGAGCTCGGGAAAATTGCGAACACCTTTTACAAAAATTGGTGGGGGGAGTGTTGATTTAATTCCGACATTTATGTCTCCCACAGGATTTGACTCATTAGAAAAAAATGGGGTAGGTATTGTTTGAGTGGTGGGCTCTGGTTCGTCTTGTGAGAGCACATCATAACGATTAGACGAAAAAAATAATTTTTTGTTGTTGATGGGTTGTGTTTTTGGCGAATTTGGTTCGGAAGAAGAGGAGGAGAGGTTTCTTTTACCTTGATTTTTTTTTGACTGTGCCAGGGACCAATTCCCAGACGATTTGTGTTGACAGAAGTTGAAACTTTGCTTAGGCGAGCAGGCTGTAGTTTGGTGATATCGTTACATTTAGCGATATCTAAATTTGTGTTGTGTTTGGATGTAGATTGCGGCATAATTATATTGTGATTACGACGAGGTCACTGCCGCCGCAGCGGCGTGCGATAAGACCGCACGTGAGTTGTTATAGATATAGCGAATACGTAGGTAACGACGACGGGAAATTTAATTTGTTATTTATATCGATTGTACGATAATTTGAAAACTAAACAGCTTTTTTCTTTTTTTACATTAATACATCTATGCTAATTTAACACAGAAGTTTTAAGTATAATTAAGTATAATTGATACATAACCAATATACGGAGTAAGTAACCACAGGACGGAGCGCAAGCAGTGTGCGCGCGACGGGTGCCTAACGCGAACTGACCCCATCCTAATTGAAAAATATATCTATCGTTTCAAAATAAAATATACTTTTTACAATGTTTATAAATAATAATGTATTATATCCTAGACAAATATATGAACTCCGTTCAGAATCGTTATTCGTATACAATGATATCTATCATTGCATTCAAATTTAACAAATCCATTATAATAATGACCTATCTTATAAGGGAGGTGCACTCCACCCCTAACTGTACAGCAGAGCGAGGCCCATCCGGTTCTTTTTTCAGTTTTTTTTTTTTTTTAATAAAATAATAAATAAAAATTACATCTTATTTAAAATTTACAAATCGTGTAAAAAAAAAATATATATATATATATGGCATTTTAAGGTTCATTTTTGTGGTAAAATACATTTTTTAAGAGCATTTTTGACTATTTTTTAGAGCATATTTGTATAGTTTTAAATGCATTTAAATCCGGGCTCTACTAATAAGTAGCGATGGGTAGTGAGTGAGTGAGTGGACTCAAAAAGTTGACTCTTTTAAGTGAACTGCACGTGTTGACTCAGTGTTTCAATATTCAGTGACTCAATGATTCAATGTGGTAACTCAGTTTGCTTTAGTTCAGTGACTCAATAACTTAGTGATACCACACTTATTCACTACAACTCATGAATTTGTGTTACCACTTATCAATTCATGAATTATGGGTAATACTACGGATTTAGATTTACTGATTCATCTAACTCTGGTCATAAGTATATAGTCTATGATGATAGTACGTAATAATATTATTCTAATACGTAACCATATACGTAACGTAAGGTATGTTAGTAACGCATATGATGGCCGTGATATTGTGACGTAAAATATTCGTTTGTACTTCAAATTAAGAACTCATGGGGGCACATTGTTTTTTTTGAAAAATAAGTAAATAAAAAAATATAATATATATATATTTGATAAAACATTCATATGTTCACAAAAATATAACATTTTAAATTCAATTTGTATATAAAATAAAAGTTCAAATTAATTCCTCATTGTATAATATTTTAATATACATACTAAATAGTAAATACACAAGTATATGACATATTATCGTATTGCATTATACATCAAAAACAATTTAATAAATTAATATTAAATAAGGTCTTTGTATATTTTTATAAATCAATAGTTCATATATATTTAGTGATAGATGATCTAATACTCTGAAGTAACTCTTAAACGAATTGTCATACGAGAGTTGTTTAATTGAATGAACTGATAACTAGGACTTAATAGGAGTCAATGGAAATTGGGAGTTGACTCCCCGAATCATCTCATTTGAGTGAACTAAGTCAAGTGAACTGATTCATGTTATTGAGTTGAAAATCCCATCTCTATTAATAAGTAATAACGTCTAACTGAAACTGTTTACTATTTGTTGAGCTATTTACACTGTTTACAGAAATAAATTGTAAAAGTAGATAGTAGATTGGTGGTATACGGATTATTGTTGACAGTATAATATATTATAAGAACTCAATCACATCATATTCACAAGAAATATAAATACAAAAATAATTCAATATACACAAATACTGTTATTAGATTCAGAACCATTTTCATAATACCACGTATGAAGCATTACATCACCACCATACGTCGATCGATGCTTAACAATGGGTATACCCTACTTTTATTATAATATATTATAAAAATAAGAATTAAACTAAAAATTCAATATTTTAAGAATTAATGAAATGGATAGATTTTATGAAACCCGATATTTTTCATCCTAAGTATAGATTCCGGTTCGATTCCGGTTATTTCAAAATTTAAAAATTCGGTTCCGGTTCTTAGTATTTTAGGGGTTTTTGGGTTTCAGAACCGGTTCTTTTCGGTTCGGTTCCAGTCCCTGGTTCGTGGCTACTACGCTTTTTTTTTTTACTTAGCTTCGCGCCACTACCGTTGCGCTGGATACATGTTATAGAAAAAAAAATGAAAACCACGTTTAAATGTTTACTTTTGTCCAGGGTATATCATATTAAACCTAATAAATTAACTTAACGATATTATGTTCAGTATCTAGTGTTATAAGTACGGTTACTGATAAATGACAATGATTCCAATTACAATTATATGTATCTACTATCTAGTGCTTAATCGCATATAGGTAAAACGTTAGGTTCTGTAGTATACGATAGCTTGGTAGATAATTGGTTATACCGAAATTTAATTACATGAATTCAAATATAAGTATTATCATTGATTATAGAATATATTTATTCTATAATCAATGGTATAATTGAATTAGTGATGGTAAACTGTGAATATTTTCCAATAACAGTAGCAGTTACTATTTACTGATATTAATCAGTGAAAATAGCAGTGATTGCTACTTCATATATACCTATATTAAAAATTGATGGTAAACTGTGATTTATAGCAATTCCTATTGAAAAATAGCAGTGACTGTTACTTCATGTATTAAAATGGTTATTGCTACTTTAGAATCACTATGAAATAGGTACATAGAAAATAATTCGTATATGGCATATCTATTCACGTAAAATTAGGTGTCGTTTACATTGAATTAGTGTAAAAAAAATTTTAAATACTAGATTGTAAATTTCTTGGATATGAGGATATTTATATTTTCTATGGATGTTGAGAGTCAAGTTAACAGTATAGTACACACTACATACTAGGTACTGTGTTAACATTTAGTGAGATAAGCATATTTCAATTTTAAACATCACTTTTTATTTGTTAATATACATTGAATTTGAAAATTATTATAATTTCATAAAAAACTAGCTGATCCCGTGCACTTTGTTGCTCGTTAAATATACTAACTCTATATGAATCAAACTTTGTTCAAATCGTTATTTAATATTCGGTGCATGATGTTCTAGATTTATCTTACATTTTCTGTTACCCGGAATAAAAATTCTGATTCGCAGCAGTATATTATCAGGTAGACAATCTACCTGCGGTAGATCGCGGACCTAGTGATGCTTGTACGTAAGTGTATGATTTAACTCTAATAAAGTATCAAAGTTATACCAAATTTTACATAATACGGTGGATTAATATGACGCGCAACACATCCCGACTAGCTCATTTTTGAATTTGAGAACATGGCAGTGCGGGAATTCTTTGTCCATAGCACAAATTACTACTTTTGAATGAGTATTCAGTATTGGGCTCATACTGGAATGCTAGACGCAGAAATGAATCAGATATCAACGCTCGATGTACCTGTTGGCGTTGTTGGTCATTTGCTTTCCGTGAGTCAACTACGAATCATTCGCACTATCGGAATGGCATTGTTCGTCTGTTCTTTGCGTTCTTCTATTTCTCATGTTTGTAGCTGCATTTGTTCTACGACAAAAATTGGAATTCTCGCGTCTTCTTGGCATTTTTAATGACACAAATAAATAGAAAATATTCAAATTATTATTTATGTTTTTTTTAATTCATTATATTAATTTTATACATTACCAATGGCAACCACTAATAAATAAATATTATTCTCAAATCTTATAACCCCCAATCATTTATAAACAAAAATGTCTATTGTAAATCTCAAAATTCCTGTTTGTGCACCTCCCGGGGGTGATCGATCCCCTTTTTAAATTAGCCTTGATGTTCTTGATCAGTGATTACATTGCCATGGAGACGATCGATATTATATTATCCAAATTATAGTAAGGGCTGTTTTAAAAAGAAAAGGGCTGTTTTTAGGGTCTTCCCAGCAATTATTCGAATTTTTCTCGCTGTCAAAACCATCCTTGGGCTTCAATGAACATTAAAAATAAATAATTGGCCAAATTGGTCCAGGCGTTGTTGAGTTATGCGCTTACCAACACATTTTGCGATTCATTTTTGTATTATAGATGAGTTAAAACAAGACAGGAGAATTAGTGATATTTGGAAACATTTTACCAAAATTGACTTAAATAGCCGTGTGATATTTATAAAAAAAGTTATTCTTTAAAACTACCTTGACAAGTTTAAAAAAAAATCTCCACAATGATCATTTCTTATATTTGTATTTTGAAACTGATATAATACAGATACATATATAATATTTATTAATTATTCTAATTTGATTTTTGATATATGTACATTTAATAAAAAAAAAATATCATGTTGCTATTTTTACAAACCATCAAACGTATCAAAAATTGGAAAATTAATTAAATTAAAATGGATGTCCACTACTTTTCTCTATATATTTAATATTTAGAGTAGGTATTGTCACTTGTTCACCTATTATAGGGACGGAATATTTTTGGTGCTTATAGCCGTAAACAAGATAAATCTCCCTCTGCATACCAGATTGTGATTGCTACTCTGAAAAAGTAGCAGTTTAAAATATTATCACACTTTTCAAATCACATGTTGAAATTGGTAATCGCAGTATAGCAGTAGCAGTTTTTTTTAAATTGCCATATGACCATCGATATGAGCAACTACGATCAGTAAAAAAGTAGCTGTTGATTAAAATAATGAAAATAATTATAGAAAATATTAAATAGTAACAGTTACAATAAATAGCAATAATATCATTATAAAATTATTAATAGTAGCAGTAGCATTTATATTATTTATAATATTTCCAATGTTACCAACTAATAATTTATAATACATATAGTATATTATAGTAACTAAAGTAACAGTCACTGTTATTTTCATACAGGAGTAGCAGGCTGTGATTGCTACTTTAAAATCCCTTGTGAAAAATCACTGCTACTGCTATTTTATCTCATCACTAAGTCGAATTAGTATGTTAACTCAAATTCAAATTAATAATAAAAATATTAATTTTTTTTTAATACATGTGCATTTATAATTATGCGTGTTTCACGTGTAATAGAGACCTCTTATTGAGAGTCGTGTATCAGTTCAGTTTGTGGGGTAAGTGATTACTACTGATTCGTGAATTGAATTTGATAAGTTAGTTGAACTAAGTCACTGAATCACCGATTCTTGAAACACTAATTCAACACTCACAATTAATTTTAAAGAATCGTCTTTTTTAACTAGCTCATGAACATCATGTACACATCCCTACAGAGTACAGTGCTATTGAAGTGCAACGATTTTATTTTCTGTTGAACTGTTGTCGAGTATCGACTGACTTTGACGTTGTAGACGTCAAATTTATGTTAGTGTAACATTGTGGTAATTTATTTGTCTAGCGTTTCAGCACTCGTACGAACTATAATGTGTAAGAAGAATAGTTGAATTGATTAATTTAAGCTAAGCTAAAGAGTATTAAATGCGTAAGAATATTATTTATTCAACACTAATGCAAATTTTCAATTTGGGGGGGATTTGGGGAGGGGGAAAATGCCGGTGAATTGCCAGGCGCGCCTTCAAATCTCAATACGATCTTGCGTACAATACGTTTTGTTGTGTTACGAGAAAACCTGTCAACCGAGATTTTAAATTGTTTTTCTACGGAAAGTAACAGACCCTTGGATATGAAATAAGACGTGGAATGTTCGGCATAGGTCGACTTTACTTTTTGTATTTATCGTTTTGCAGTGATCGAGCTGGCTGGTGGTAAGACCTACGGGATCCGAGTAACAGCCATCACGGCGGACGGCCGACACATGCCCGTCGGCAGCAGTTCGTTTCAGACACCGGCGGCTGCGGTGGCGGCCTCCACGCCGTCGCCGTCGACAACGTTCACAAAGTATTATTACATGGCGCTGTTCGGTTTGCTGATCGCGGGCTTCGTTATGCTGTGCTGCGATTGCCGCGGCGAGGGCAGATGAAGAGCGTCGCGCCGGACGCGACCACGGTCTCGGTACACAACATGTACCGCATTACCTGTACCGCGGATATTGTAAATATAAAATTATCCATCTGGCCTTCGCGACGTGTACAGCCGCACGGTGATATTCTTCATAATTTGTTAGTATCAAGTTCGGGTTTTCGGAGCATTTGTAATGCCGTGAAATGTTGGGTATCCATAAAAGCAATTCTGCTTTTACAGTATGAACGTCAGTAAAAAGTTATAAGTTTACTAATTCATAGAAATCTTCAGATTCATAAACATTCAAAAACATACATTGTAAACCTTGAACAGTTCTAGTTAAAGTAAATTACATTAATTTTGTTATGAATAAATTGGTATTCGACGATGACAGTTTTATACTTCGATTTGTTTGATTTTTTTAAACAGTAGTATTTATTTACCGAAATTTAAAACAAACCTCCAATAGTAATACGGTATATTTCCGCGTATTTTGTACACACGTTTAATAATAATAATTGATTTTCTATACACAATCCATAGTTATTGTATACTGTTGGTATTAAATGATAGAGAAATGTTAATTGTCAGTGTCAACTGATAATATTTATGTTACATAGTCACATCTTATAGTTTTACTTTAAATGCTACAATTTTGATAGTAAATCACTTCATCGATATAAAACCAAATTAAATTTATTACAAAAGTACATTTATTACATTAAAATAAATAATTTTATTTCGAATTTAGTTGTACAAAACTCGTTGATGATAATAATATATGTTTATTGTGGTAACTATATTTGTGTATATATTAATTGTTAACCTAGAATAAAAAATAAATAAATAAATACAAGTTTTAATATTTACTATCAATTGGTATGTAAACACTACCCCGTCCAATATATTTCCTTCTAGTAATTTAAATCAATTTTAAATATTTTTTCTAGATTTTTATTTCATCGTCAATGATTTTTTTATACTTTAATTATAACATTAGATTACTTTCTATAATTCATATGCCATAGGAATTTAGTTTATTTAGCTACAAAGTTGATCGTAATTACTTTTTATAATTTTTAAAACAGAAAAATAACGTTCAATTAATAGCTATATTAATTACGTTCAATAAATAATACAATTAATAGCTAATATCAAGGGCGTGAGAAAAGGGGGCGGCAATTGTCCTTTCCTCTTTTCCATAGCTAATAAATATATTAATTTTTAACGACATTATAAATTGATCCGTTTATCACCAATGATAATATATAATATTATGATGTTATAAGTTTATGTTAATGCACTGTAAGATTAAGATAAAGATTAATTAATTTCAATTTTTATTTTTACTAATATAATTTGGAATTTTGTTTTCATATATAAAATGTATGATTGTTCATTATACATAAAAATATAAAGTTATAGGATAGTGTGAGGTCACTTTTTAGACATAGGCTAAAAAAGGGATTGGTAATATTTATTTTTTTTTTACTTGCCACACTAAAAAAGTATAGTTCAGCGTCTCTGGATGATTAATATGTGACTGTTTCAAATTAAAAATTCATAATCAGATAACTCACAAAGATAAAAAAGTATTTTTTTTTTCGACAGAATTATCAGATGATAATTTTAATTTGAAATTGATATTACAATATACATATCTAAATACTTTTAGCTAAGTATTTATTTCTACGTATATACTAATTATTTGTATATTTATTTACGAGTGTTGATCATTTATTAATTTTTATTTTATTTTTTTATTTTAAAGTTGTATTTGATAAAGAAATTCTGAAAAGATTAAATAGAGAAATAAGATTCATAGAGTTAAAAATTGCCTAGTTATAAAATCATTACTTTTCCCTAGGCGCGAATCTATAAATTAAAAATATGAGGGGCTGGATGAAAATATTGGTGCTAGTTCGGTATGCGCTCTACCGACAAGTTTCTGGTTCGGTATGCCCTCTACATTTTTTTTTTTTTACAATATCATTATTTTCGGTATTCAGTATTCACATTGTTCACGTTCTGGATGTCTTCTAGCATGGCGACAAAAAAGTCCGGACTGTTTTGACGGTAAAGTTGCCAGTAATAGTAATCAAGATGTGACTGCAAATGGTTTAAAGGAACACCCCTCATTTTCTTTAATTATTTAAACCTATTAAACCTATTAAACCTACAGTAGGTAATAGAGTTTATGGTAAAGACAATCAAAGATAAGATAATAAAGTCAAAATAAAAACCCAACATGTCATATAAAATGAGGCAGATACGCATAGACAATCGTTGTCGTAGAACGGCGAAACCGGTAGAGCGGATACCGAACTAGCACCAAAATGTTTACTTCAAGTACATAAAATCGTAAAAATTAAGTTTAAGTTTTTAAAGTGAATATATTTATAATTATTTATGAAAATGGTAAAATAATAACAAATAAAAAACTTTAATAATAAAATTACCTTTTAATGTATATATTATATAATCGTTTATAGGCAAGAGTATAAAGAATTTATTAATTATTATTATTATTATTATTTATTAATTATAGTAATTGAAAAGAAGATTACAGTTTATTAGCAATTTAATTTGACCAATTTTCTGTTTTTATCCTTCTAGGTTAGTGCTATTGAGGGCTATACAAATAATTACGATTATAAATCACTCTTAAATGTCAATCAGCAATACTATATAATATGATATAGGTATAATATTGCTCCTATTTATTTTTATCAATAAATTGAAAATTAAGGTAACCTTTGAAATCTTCGAAACTAGCTTCCATAGCCCCTTTTGTATTTGCACCTGTTCTTATCTGATTTTAAAATTTAGAATATTTTAAAAGTTTAGGTTGTGGTAATGCTATGTTTAGGAGATGAGTTAAGGCAGTTTACCAATAGCCAGTGTTGGGAATAGATAACTAATAATTTATCTAGATAAAGATAAAGATGACTATACTAATTCTTATCTAGATACAGATAAAGATAGTTATACTAAATTTCATCTAGATAAAGATAAAAATAAGTACATTTTTATCTAGATAAATATTAGATAATTTCATGTTTGATTTTGAAAATATTCAGGATACTACAGCCTACAGATATTAGGTAAAAAATTCATAGTTAAAATTATTTTAAAATAAATATAATTTTTTAAACTCATTTCAAACATTTATAAACATAAAATATAAAATAATTTTTTTTTTAATAAACTTCATAAGAAGATTGTCATCTTATCAGTTATTATCTGTGTCATAGGTATATGATGTACAGAAAAATGTAAAAATGAAAATATAGAAACATTTTAAATTTTCAAATTTTATTTTTATTCTATTTAAATAAATTATCTAGATTGGTACTGATAGATAACAAGATTTTTATCTAGATGAAGATAAAGATAACTGAGTATAAATTTATCTAGATAAGATAAAATATAAATAATTTTTATCTAGATAACTTATCTAGATACATTTATCTAGATATTTCCCAACACTGCCAATAGCGCTCTAAACATTTTAAGTCGATAAACTAATTACGATCAAAACATTTAACAATAACCAAGGAAAACTTATTAGTTATAATTGTATAATAAATGAACACGTCAACCGATATTTTTTTCGAGTATTAATACTTAATTTATTATAAATAAATAAATAAATAAATTTTTTTTCTTCACATTAAACAAGTTACTTTTTGATCGTTAATTATTCGAAACTAAGTTGTAATTATAAATATAATAAATATAAATGATACACTAACTGATAGGTCCCTTTCACACACTACGGTTTTGTTCGTACGGATTTTAACCGTACGATTTTTTTCTGTACGAACATTGTTTTCACACACGGCGGTTTCGTTCGTACGATTTTTTTTCCGGACGTTGTTTTAAACAGGATTTTTCCCGAAAAAAACGGACGGTGAACGATTAAAAACCGTGTAGTGTGAATACGCGCGCCTAGTCAGGTAAGTCACTGATAAGCAGTGTTGGGAATAGATGACTAATAATTTATCTAGATAAAGATAAAGATGACTCTACTGATTCTTATCTAGATACAGATAAAGATAGTTATACTAAATTTCATCTAGATAAAGATAAAAATAAGTACATTTTTATCTAGATAAATATGAGATAATTTCATGTTTGATTTTGAAAATATTCAGGATACTACAGCCTACAGATATTAGGTAAAAAATTCATAATTAAAAACATTTTAAAATAAATATCATTTTTTAAATCATTTCAAACATTAATAAACATAAAATATAAAATAATTTTTTTTTGAAATAAACTTCTTAAGAAGATTGTCATCTTGTCAGTTATTATCTGTGTCATAGGTATATGATGTACAGAAAAATGTAAAAATGAAAATATAGAAACATTTTAAATTTTCAAATTTTATTTTTATTCTATTTAAATAAATTATCTAGATTGGTACTGATAGATAACAAGATTTTCATCTAGATGAAGATAAAGATAACTGAGTATAAGTTTATCTAGATAAGATAAAATATAAATAATTTTTATCTAGATAACTTATCTAGATACATTTATCTAGATATTTCCCAACACTGCTGATAAGACGGCGGCGGCACGGCGCCGTGATTTTCAGTCGTTGACACGGCTGTATCACGGCGACCGTACGGATAAAATTCGCCCACCGTCCTGTGTGAAAGCCACAATTAATTTTATTTGTTTACTGCCAAATAAAATCCGTACGATTAAAATCCGCACGGACGAAACCGTCCTGTGTGAAATGGGCCATATTTTTTGCGATTATTAATACACAATATATAAATAATTTCAAAATTAAAGTTATACCAGTTACATTATAATTTATGTTTAAACTTTGTTTACAATAATAATAATACATTGATTTTAAACATTCTTATCAGATAATTTCACTAGATTTTTATTTCTAAATAATAAAATTGATTATTTATTTTAGGATAATAAAATATATTTTTAAATAAAGCAACTGGTATACTGACCTTAAATTATAAAAGCGCAATTTGTACAACAAAAACTTTATTTTAAGCTCTATTCATTCATACCTGAGTTTAATACTTGGAATCATAGAGTATTGAGAATTCTTTTTACTCTTTATTTGGTATGTATTAGAGCGGCTTTGCGATTTGTCATAGTTATAATTAATATATTTTTCATATTTTTATTAAGTCTAATTCGGTATGCAGAGCCAAAATGAGTCCCATTCAAACATTTTTCTATTTTGGATATGTTACTTGTTATAAGCTTTAAATTTCAAAAATGGTTAAAATAGATTTAAGGATAAATTTATATACTTAACATAATTTACTAATGGCTCACAATGAAAAAACCAAACTTTAAAAATAAGTGTTTTTATTTTCAACGGAATTTATAATTAAAACATGCTTTATAATTGTTGGTAAAATAATATAACTATTAAACTACTAACAGCTAAATTATAATTTTAATTATAGTTTCAATTATTTAATGAAATACGTAAATTACCTGTGTTTAAGGTAGATATTTCTCGTATAGAAAAAAAATATTGATGTTTGCTAACAGCTTCTTTATTTATAGTTGAATATTAATATGTTACGTAATTGAATAGATTAGAAGAATTTTGGAAAACGAAATTTTCGATATGCATATTGAGGATAAATATTGACCAATTGATATTCATTGTCCTGAAAAAAGTATTGACTATTATTGATAATGAATTACCAACTACGTTAAATATATATTACAAATCTCACCATATTAGTGTTTGTATCAACTTTTTGAACTTCAATATTATTTTCTTTCATTATATGATTATTTATATTTCTTATTTTTTTAACTTTTTGTTTACGTTTTTTATATTTTTTTGGCATTTTATAATGATAATTTTTACGGGTAATTTTTACATTTTTATTTTTATTTCTTTTAGAAGTTGCATAATTTTTATCGCTTGAATTATCATCTATATGAACTTTATAATTTTTTCTCTTTATATGTTTTTTCGGTCGCTTTTGGTGTTTTAATTTCCTTTTCAGTATATTTTTTTTCGTTTTAATATTTTTAGCGGATTTTGTTTTAATCTTGTTTTTTAAATCATCTACAGATTCATTATTTTCATCCGATATTTCTGAATTAGAATTATTATCATTATATGAAAGGGACTTCCTGTGTTCTATTTTCTTTTTTTTCTTTTTCATATGACCATTTTTATTTTGTACATCATTATCGAAATAATTTTTATGTTTTTTATGCCTATTTTTATCTCTTTTCTTCTTTTTATTTATTTTCTTCACGCGAATTTTATGTTTCTTATTTTTTGAATTTTTAGATTTATCAATCTTATTATCTTCATCACTTGCACTGCTACTATTACTATTACTTTCAATCATTTCATCTTCTTTTTTTAATGTTGAATTAGTTTCTAATGTGTTTCTTTCGTTGGTTGGTTTATCTGTGGATTTTGTGTTAGGTAATACATCTTCGTCGACCTTTGTATTGGATGATAATTTTTCACTAACCTCATTATTGAGTTCTTTATTAGATAATTTATCTAGATCGGAAATCTTATTTTCTATATTGTCAATTTTGTTTAACATTTGCTTAATATACTCATTGAAAAGTTCATTATTTTTATTATTATTACTGTCATTGAAATTACTAAATGTAGCTTTATTGTCACCTTTTAAGTTTTCATTTATTGAAACTAAATTTGTATCACGATTTTTAGGGATAGACAAGTAATCAAAATTATTTCCAATTGTTTCTTTATTAGTACTTAAATCTCTATTGAAATCGTGAATACCTGTATTAATATTGAAATTTTCATTTCTCTTTGGTGGTACATTTTCCCAAAAATTAGTATTAGGAACATTATCTACATATTTAGTTTTAAATTTCGGAATCATATAGCCATATGGATTATAATCATTCGTTGGGGTGATTTGGTATGAAGGAATGATCTTATTCTCAGATGAAACTTTGGTCTCGTATGGTTGTGATATCAATAACTTTTTTTTTGGTATAGGTCTTTTTCTTTTTCTTATAATTTGTGTAGAATCAAAACTACTATTATCTGGTAATTCCGAATTATTCTGTAACTCATGTAAAATATGTTTTTATTTCTATTAGCTGAAAATCTTTCATATCTATTATAACATTTCGAAGTGTAAGGTTCATTAATTATGTTTTCAAATGAACTAGAGGACGAATAATCATTACATTTTGATGGATGCTTCTGTTTTTTCTTATTCGCATAAATGTTGTTAGAAATTTGTTTATTACTTTTATTTTTACCAATTGAAATATTTAAAGGTAGAGTAATCTGTATATGTGGACGAGTTTGAATACTTGAAGAAATATTACGAGATTTATCTCTAATGGTTAAATCAATAGGAGAAAAATCATGGCTTTCTAAAATATTTTCTTGTGTTGTCAATTCATCTATAAAATTAAACATTTTTGTTGAAGAATTATTGATCTGAGTGTTAATCTTTGGTCTTAGTTTTTGTGAAGGTATATGAGTAATATCCTGCTCCACACATTTTTCAGTTTCAGTGACGTTTGGTATGTTATTAGAAATTTTATTATAATCTTTTCCACTACCATTATAACTCAGATTTGGCTTTATGGTATTAATGTTATTTAGAATATTTGTTGGTAATTGTTTGTCAAAAAATTCTTTAGGAGGTAGCTTCAGATTGGATGACGAAGGTTGGTTATTTTTATCATTTCCAATTTTACTATGATCTTGATAAGTATTATTGTCCCCCACAGGACCAGAAAATTTTACCATCGGGCTAAATAAAGATGAACCTGTTGAACCCCTAAAATCGGAATAATCAGTAAACAAATTTGGTTTTTTTCCGTTCCTATTGTCATCAACAAAATGATCTGACTTGAATAATGGACCAGATTTTGTTTTATCCATTTCCGAACCAATTGTTGTTTGACTACCTTTATCAATTTCTTGATTTTTAAAAACAGAAGGGTATTTTTCGAAAAAATTCTCTGTAGGACTTGAAAAAAACTTGTGTTCTTGAATCGGTGGATATTGATCACCTACAGAAATATCTGTGAATGATTTTTGACCTTGTGTTTTAGGTCTGAATGTATTAATATTGTTAATGTGATTATGTGCTAACTGATTATCAGCATTTTTGTTATGAGGAAGCTTCGGTTTGATTGAAGAGGTATGTTTATTACCATCATCTTTATTTTCATCATGATTTTTATTAGGTTCTTTATCCCTAAAACACTCAGATAATTTGACGGGAGAGTCGGAAACGGATGAACCACCAAATTCCCCAAAATCGGAGATATCGGCGATGGCATTTGGTTTCCTTTCGTTTCCTTTGTCATCGATGAATTGGGCTGACTCGGAAAATGGAACATTGTTGCTTTTATCCATTGCTGAAGTATCACCTCTATCGAATATTTGATCTGTATCATGGGACATGTGAGTTTCGGGCAATTCATCTGTTGGACTTGAATTGGATTTGTCGTCTTTGATTGTTGAAGGTTGATCACTCTTAGAACTGTCTGAGGTAGGTGTATGATCTTGTTTTTCTGGACTAACTTTATCAATATTGTTCAAGTGATTAGGTGATTGTTGATTATCATCATTTTTGTTAGGAAGCACCGTCGGTTTGACTGAAGGGGTTTGATTATTTTCATCATCTTTATTTTTATCATGTTTTTGATTTGGTTCTTTATCCCCGAAACGATCAGATAATTTGAAGGGAGAGTCAAAAAAGGATGAACCTCCAGAATCCTCAAAATCGGATAAATCGGCGATGGCATTTGGTTTCCTTTCGTTTCCTTTGTCATCGATAAATTGGGCTGACTCGGGAAATGGAACATTGTTGCTTTTATCCAATGCTGAAGTATCACCTCTATCGAATATTTGATCTGTATCATGGGGCATGTGAGTTTCGGGCAATTCATCTGTTGGACTTGAATTGGATTTGTCGTCTTTGATTGTTGAAGGTTGATCACTCTTAGAACTGTCTGAGGTAGGTGTATGATCTTGTTTTTCTGGACTAACTTTATCAATATTGTTCAAGTGATTAGGTGATTGTTGATTATCATCATTTTTGTTAGGAAGCACCGTCGGTTTGACTGAAGGGGTTTGATTATTTTCATCATCTTTATTTTTATCATGTTTTTGATTTGGTTCTTTATCCCCGAAACGATCAGATAATTTGACAGGAGAGTCAAAAAAGGATGAACCTCCAGAATCCTCAAAATCGGATAAATCGGCGATGGCATTTGGTTTCCTTTCGTTTCCTTTGTCATCGATGAATTGGGCTGACTCGGAAAATGGAACATTGTTGCTTTTATCCATTGCTGAAGTATCACCTCTATCGAATATTTGATCTGTATCATGGGACATGTGAGTTTCGGGCAATTCATCTGTTGGACTTGAATTGGATTTGTCGTCTTTGATTGTTGAAGGTTGATCACTCTTAGAACTGTCTGAGGTAGGTGTATGATCTTGTTTTTCTGGACTAACTTTATCAATATTGTTCAAGTGATTAGGTGATTGTTGATTATCATCATTTTTGTTAGGAAGCACCGTCGGTTTGACTGAAGGGGTTTGATTATTTTCATCATCTTTATTTTTATCATGTTTTTGATTTGGTTCTTTATCCCCGAAACGATCAGATAATTTGACGGGAGAGTCAAAAAAGGATGAACCTCCAGAATCCTCAAAATCGGATAAATCGGCGATGGCATTTGGTTTCCTTTCGTTTCCTTTGTCATCGATAAATTGGGCTGACTCGGGAAATGGAACATTGTTGCTTTTATCCATTGCTGAAGTATCACCTCTATCGAATATTTGATCTGTATCATGGGACATGTGAGTTTCGGGCAATTCATCTGTTGGACTTGAATTGGATTTGTCGTCTTTGATTGTTGAAGGTTGATCACTCTTAGAACTGTCTGAGGTAGGTGTATGATCTTGTTTTTCTGGACTAACTTTATCAATATTGTTCAAGTGATTAGGTGATTGTTGATTATCATCATTTTTGTTAGGAAGCACCGTCGGTTTGACTGAAGGGGTTTGATTATTTTCATCATCTTTATTTTTATCATGTTTTTGATTTGGTTCTTTATCCCCGAAACGATCAGATAATTTGACGGGAGAGTCAAAAAAGGATGAACCTCCAGAATCCTCAAAATCAGATAAATCGGTGATGGCATTTGGTTTCCTTTCGTTACCTTTGTCATCGATGAATTGGGCTGACTCGGGAAATGGAACATTGTTACTTTTATCCAATGTTGAAGTATCACCTCTATCGAAAGTTTGATCTGTATCAGGGGACAAGTGAGTTTCGGGCAATTCATCTGTTGGACTTGAATTGGATTTGTCGTCTTTGATTGTTGAAGGTTGATCACTCTTAGAACTGTCTGAGGTAGGTGTATGATCTTGTTTTTCTGGACTAACTTTATCAATATTGTTCAAGTGATTAGGTGATTGTTGATTATCATCATTTTTGTTAGGAAGCACCGTCGGTTTGACTGAAGGGGTTTGATTATTTTCAACATCTTTATTTTTATCATGTTTTTGATTTGGTTCTTTATCCCCGAAACGATCAGATAATTTGACGGGAGAGTCAAAAAAGGATGAACCTCCAGAATCCTCAAAATCAGATAAATCGGTGATGGCATTTGGTTTCCTTTCGTTACCATTGTCATCGATGAATTGGGCTGACTCGGGAAATGGAACATTGTTGCTTTTATCCAATGCTGAAGTATCACCTCTATCGAAAGTTTGATCTGTATCAGGGGACAAGTGAGTTTCGGGCAATTCATCTGTTGGACTTGAATTAGATTTGTCGTCTTTGATTGTTGAAGGTTGATCACTCTTAGAACTGTCTGAGGTAGGTGTATGATCTTGTTTTTCTGGACTAACTTTATCAATATTGTTCAAGTGATTAGGTGATTGTTGATTATCATCATTTTTGTTAGGAAGCACCGTCGGTTTGACTGAAGGGGTTTGATTATTTTCATCATCTTTATTTTTATCATGTTTTTGATTTGGTTTTTTATCCCCGAAACGATCAGATAATTTGACGGGAGAGTCAAAAAAGGATGAACCTCCAGAATCCTCAAAATCAGATAAATCGGTGATGGCATTTGGTTTCCTTTCGTTACCTTTGTCATCGATGAATTGGGCTGACTCGGGAAATGGAACATTGTTGCTTTTATCCAATGCTGAAGTATCACCTCTATCGAAAGTTTGATCTGTATCAGGGAACAAGTGAGTTTCGGGCAATTCATCTGTTGGACTTGAATTGGATTTGTCGTCTTTGATTGTTGAAGGTTGATCACTCTTAGAACTGTCTGAGGTAGGTGTATGATCTTGTTTTTCTGGACTAACTTTATCAATATTGTTCAAGTGATTAGGTGATTGTTGATTATCATCATTTTTGTTAGGAAGCACCGTCGGTTTGACTGAAGGGGTTTGATTATATTCATCATCTTTATTTTTATCATGTTTTTGATTTGGTTCTTTATCCCCGAAACGATCAGATAATTTGACGGGAGAGTCAAAAAAGGATGAACCTCCAGAATCCTCAAAATCAGATAAATCGGTGATGGCATTTGGTTTCCTTTCGTTACCTTTGTCATCGATGAATTGGGCTGACTCGGGAAATGGAACATTGTTGCTTTTATCCAATGCTGAAGTATCACCTCTATCGAAAGTTTGATCTGTATCAGGGGACAAGTGAGTTTCGGGCAATTCATCTGTTGGACTTGAATTGGATTTGTCGTCTTTGATTGTTGAAGGTTGATCACTCTTAGAACTGTCTGAGGTAGGTGTATGATCTTGTTTTTCTGGACTAACTTTATCAATATTGTTCAAGTGATTAGGTGATTGTTGATTACCATCATTTTTGTTAGGAAGCACCGTCGGTTTGACTGAAGGGGTTTGATTATTTTCAACATCTTTATTTTTATCATGTTTTTGATTTGGTTCTTTATCCCCGAAACGATCAGATAATTTGACGGGAGAGTCAAAAAAGGATGAACCTCCAGAATCCTCAAAATCAGATAAATCGGTGATGGCATTTGGTTTCCTTTCGTTACCATTGTCATCGATGAATTGGGCTGACTCGGGAAATGGAACATTGTTGCTTTTATCCAATGCTGAAGTATCACCTCTATCGAAAGTTTGATCTGTATCAGGGGACAAGTGAGTTTCGGGCAATTCATCTGTTGGACTTGAATTGGATTTGTCGTCATTGATTGTTGAAGGATGATCACTCTTAGAACTGTCTGAGGTAGGTGTATGATCTTGTTTTTCTGGACTAACTTTATCAATATTGTTCAAGTGATTAGGTGATTGTTGATTATCATCATTTTTGTTAGGAAGCACCGTCGGTTTGACTGAAGGGGTTTGATTATTTTCATCATCTTTATTTTTATCATATTTTTGATTTGGTTTTTTATCCCCGAAACGATCAGATAATTTGACGGGAGAGTCAAAAAAGGATGAACCTCCAGAATCCTCAAAATCAGATAAATCGGTGATGGCATTTGGTTTCCTTTCGTTACCTTTGTCATCGATGAATTGGGCTGACTCGGGAAATGGAACATTGTTGCTTTTATCCAATGCTGAAGTATCACCTCTATCGAAAGTTTGATCTGTATCAGGGAACAAGTGAGTTTCGGGCAATTCATCTGTTGGACTTGAATTGGATTTGTCGTCTTTGATTGTTGAAGGTTGATCACTCTTAGAACTGTCTGAGGTAGGTGTATGATCTTGTTTTTCTGGACTAACTTTATCAATATTGTTCAAGTGATTAGGTGATTGTTGATTATCATCATTTTTGTTAGGAAGCACCGTCGGTTTGACTGAAGGGGTTTGATTATTTTCATCATCTTTATTTTTATCATGTTTTTGATTTGGTTCTTTATCCCCGAAACGATCAGATAATTTGACGGGAGAGTCAAAAAAGGATGAACCTCCAGAATCCTCAAAATCAGATAAATCGGTGATGGCATTTGGTTTCCTTTCGTTACCTTTGTCATCGATGAATTGGGCTGACTCGGGAAATGGAACATTGTTGCTTTTATCCAATGCTGAAGTATCACCTCTATCGAAAGTTTGATCTGTATCAGGGGACAAGTGAGTTTCGGGCAATTCATCTGTTGGACTTGAATTGGATTTGTCGTCTTTGATTGTTGAAGGTTGATCACTCTTAGAACTGTCTGAGGTAGGTGTATGATCTTGTTTTTCTGGACTAACTTTATCAATATTGTTCAAGTGATTAGGTGATTGTTGATTACCATCATTTTTGTTAGGAAGCACCGTCGGTTTGACTGAAGGGGTTTGATTATTTTCAACATCTTTATTTTTATCATGTTTTTGATTTGGTTCTTTATCCCCGAAACGATCAGATAATTTGACGGGAGAGTCAAAAAAGGATGAACCTCCAGAATCCTCAAAATCAGATAAATCGGTGATGGCATTTGGTTTCCTTTCGTTACCATTGTCATCGATGAATTGGGCTGACTCGGGAAATGGAACATTGTTGCTTTTATCCAATGCTGAAGTATCACCTCTATCGAAAGTTTGATCTGTATCAGGGGACAAGTGAGTTTCGGGCAATTCATCTGTTGGACTTGAATTGGATTTGTCGTCATTGATTGTTGAAGGTTGATCACTCTTAGAACTGTCTGAGGTAGGTGTATGATCTTGTTTTTCTGGACTAACTTTATCAATATTGTTCAAGTGATTAGGTGATTGTTGATTATCATCATTTTTGTTAGGAAGCACCGTCGGTTTGACTGAAGGGGTTTGATTATTTTCATCATCTTTATTTTTATCATGTTTTTGATTTGGTTTTTTATCCCCGAAACGATCAGATAATTTGACGGGAGAGTCAAAAAAGGATGAACCTCCAGAATCCTCAAAATCAGATAAATCGGTGATGGCATTTGGTTTCCTTTCGTTACCTTTGTCATCGATGAATTGGGCTGACTCGGGAAATGGAACATTGTTGCTTTTATCCAATGCTGAAGTATCACCTCTATCGAAAGTTTGATCTGTATCAGGGAACAAGTGAGTTTCGGGCAATTCATCTGTTGGACTTGAATTGGATTTGTCGTCTTTGATTGTTGAAGGTTGATCACTCTTAGAACTGTCTGAGGTAGGTGTATGATCTTGTTTTTCTGGACTAACTTTATCAATATTGTTCAAGTGATTAGGTGATTGTTGATTATCATCATTTTTGTTAGGAAGCACCGTCGGTTTGACTGAAGGGGTTTGATTATATTCATCATCTTTATTTTTATCATGTTTTTGATTTGGTTCTTTATCCCCGAAACGATCAGATAATTTGACGGGAGAGTCAAAAAAGGATGAACCTCCAGAATCCTCAAAATCAGATAAATCGGTGATGGCATTTGGTTTCCTTTCGTTACCTTTGTCATCGATGAATTGGGCTGACTCGGGAAATGGAACATTGTTGCTTTTATCCAATGCTGAAGTATCACCTCTATCGAAAGTTTGATCTGTATCAGGGGACAAGTGAGTTTCGGGCAATTCATCTGTTGGACTTGAATTGGATTTGTCGTCTTTGATTGTTGAAGGTTGATCACTCTTAGAACTGTCTGAGGTAGGTGTATGATCTTGTTTTTCTGGACTAACTTTATCAATATTGTTCAAGTGATTAGGTGATTGTTGATTACCATCATTTTTGTTAGGAAGCACCGTCGGTTTGACTGAAGGGGTTTGATTATTTTCAACATCTTTATTTTTATCATGTTTTTGATTTGGTTCTTTATCCCCGAAACGATCAGATAATTTGACGGGAGAGTCAAAAAAGGATGAACCTCCAGAATCCTCAAAATCAGATAAATCGGTGATGGCATTTGGTTTCCTTTCGTTACCATTGTCATCGATGAATTGGGCTGACTCGGGAAATGGAACATTGTTGCTTTTATCCAATGCTGAAGTATCACCTCTATCGAAAGTTTGATCTGTATCAGGGGACAAGTGAGTTTCGGGCAATTCATCTGTTGGACTTGAATTGGATTTGTCGTCTTTGATTGTTGAAGGTTGATCACTCTTAGAACTGTCTGAGGTAGGTGTATGATCTTGTTTTTCTGGACTAACTTTATCAATATTGTTCAAGTGATTAGGTGATTGTTGATTATCATCATTTTTGTTAGGAAGCACCGTCGGTATGACTGAAGGGGTTTGATTATTTTCAACATCTTTATTTTTATCATGTTTTTGATTTGGTTCTTTATCCCCGAAACGATCAGATAATTTGACGGGAGAGTCAAAAAAGGATGAACCTCCAGAATCCTCAAAATCAGATAAATCGGTGATGGCATTTGGTTTCCTTTCGTTACCATTGTCATCGATGAATTGGGCTGACTCGGGAAATGGAACATTGTTGCTTTTATCCAATGCTGAAGTATCACCTCTATCGAAAGTTTGATCTGTATCAGGGGACAAGTGAGTTTCGGGCAATTCATCTGTTGGACTTGAATTGGATTTGTCGTCTTTGATTGTTGAAGGTTGATCACTCTTAGAACTGTCTGAGGTAGGTGTATGATCTTGTTCTTCTGAAACAATACCATTTTCAATTTTCATTTGATCATATTTCGGTGAAGGCAATTTTTCAAAAGAATAAGGAATCGTCTTCTCAGTGAATTCCATTGGATGTTGGATATTCTCCTTTATACTTTCAGATATGTGATCTTTGACCTTAGATCCCTTAGTGTCCCTCTCGATTGATGGTTTTTTGTCATCAGGTTCTCCATGGATATCATTTTGTTTCTTAGTTGGTCTTTGTCTTTTTTTATCTCCTGCACTTCCTGAATAATATTCTCCTGTATTTGTTTCAGGAAAATCATCTGAGTATTTTTCATTTGACTTGGAAATTGAAAAACTACCAGTGTTTTGGATATCTTTCAAATCAGGATTCAATTCAGATTTTCTGTATCTTCGCTTTTTATTTAGTGGTTTTTCAGATAATTGGAGCGGAATAGTTTTAGACTTATCTTTCAGTGGAACAATATCACTTTCAATTTCATCAAGATATTTTTGATCAGGTTTAGCAGAAGTATTCTTATTAGGCAATTTGTCAAAAGAATAAGGAATCGTCTTCTCTGTGAATTCCATTGGATGTTGGATATTTTCAGATATGTGATCTTTGACCTTAGATCCCTTAGTGTTCTTCTCGATAGATGGTTTTTTGTCATTAGGTTCTCCATGGATATCATTTTGTTTCTTAGTTGGTCTTTGTTTTTTTTTATCTTCTGCACTTCCTGAATAATATTCTCCTGTATTTGTTTCAGGAAAATCTTCAGTGTATTTTTCATTTGACTTGGAAATTGAAGAACTACCAGAGTTTTGTATATCTTTCAAATCAGGATTCACTTCTGATTTTCTGTTTCCTCGCTTTTTATTTAGTGGTTTTTCAGATAATTGTAGCCGAATAGTTTTAGACTTATCTTTTAGTGGAACAATATCACTTTCAATTTCATCAAGATATTTTTGATCAGGTTTAGCAGAAGTATTCTTATTAGGCAATTTTTCAAATGAATAAGGAATCGTCTTCTCTGTGAATTCCATTGGATATTGGATATTCTCCTTTTTATCTTCAGATATGTGATCTTTGACCTTAGATCCCTTAGTGTCCTTCTCGATAGATGGTTTTTTGTCATTAGGTTCTCCATGGATTTCATTTTGTTTCTTAGTTGGTCTTTGTTTTTTTTTATCTTCTGCACTTCCTGAATAATATTCTCCTGTATTTGTTTCAGGAAAATCTTCAGTGTATTTTTCATTTGACTTGGAAATTGAAAAACTACCAGAGTTTTGTATATCTTTCAAATCAGGATTCACTTCTGATTTTCTGTTTCCTCGCTTTTTATTTAGTGGTTTTTCAGATAATTGTAGCCGAATAGTTTTAGACTTATCTTTTAGTGGAACAATATCACTTTCAATTTCATCAAGATATTTTTGATCAGGTTTAGCAGAAGTATTCTTATTAGGCAATTTTTCAAAAGAATAAGGAATCGTCTTCTCTGTGAATTCCATTGGATATTGGATATTCTCCTTTTTATCTTCAGATATGTGATCTTTGACCTTAGATCCCTTAGTGTCCTTCTCGATAGATGATTTTTTGTCATTAGGTTCTCCATGGATATCATTTTGTTTCTTAGTTGGTCTTTGTTTTTTTTTATCTTCTGCACTTCCTGAATAATATTCTCCTGTATTTGTTTCAGGAAAATCTTCAGTGTATTTTTCATTTGACTTGGAAATTGAAAAACTACCAGAGTTTTGTATATCTTTCAAATCAGGATTCACTTCTGATTTTCTGTTTCCTCGCTTTTTATTTAGTGGTTTTTCAGATAATTGTAGCCGAATAGTTTTAGACTTATCTTTTAGTGGAACAATATCACTTTCAATTTCATCAAGATATTTTTGATCAGGTTTAGCAGAAGTATTCTTATTAGGCAATTTTTCAAAAGAATAAGGAATCGTCTTCTCTGTGAATTCCATTGGATATTGGATATTCTCCTTTTTATCTTCAGATATGTGATCTTTGACCTTAGATCCCTTAGTGTCCTTCTCGATAGATGATTTTTTGTCATTAAGTTCTCCATGGTTATCATTTTGTTTCTTAGTTGGTCTTTGTCTTTTATTATCTTCTGCACTTCCTGAATAATATTCTCCTGTATTTGTTTCAGGAAAATCTTCAGTATATTTTTCATTTGACTTGGAAATTGAAAAACTACCAGAGTTTTGTATATCTTTCAAATCAGGATTCACTTCTGATTTTCTGTTTCCTCGCTTTTTATTTAGTGGTTTTTCAGATAATTGTAGCCGAATAGTTTTAGACTTATCTTTTAGTGGAACAATATCACTTTCAATTTCATCAAGATATTTTTGATCAGGTTTAGCAGAAGTATTCTTATTAGGCAATTTTTCAAAAGAATAAGGAATCGTCTTCTCTGTGAATTCCATTGGATGTTGGATATTTTCCTTTATATCTTCAGATATGTGATCTTTGACCTTTGATCCCTTAGTTTCCCTCTCGATAGATGATTTTTTGTCATTAAGTTCTCCATGGTTATCATTTTGTTTCTGAGTTGGTCTTTGTCTTTTTTTATCTTCTGCACTTCCTGAATAATATTCTCCTGTATTTGTTTCAGGAAAATCTTCAGTATATTTTTCATTTGACTTGGAAATTGAAAAACTACCCGAGTTTTGTATATCTTTCAAAACAGGATTCACTTCCGATTTTCTGTCGCTTCTCTTTTTATTTAGTGGTTTTTCTGATAAGTGTAGCGGAATAGTTTTAGACTTATCTTTTAGTGGAAAAATACCATTTTTAATTTCATCAAGAGATTTTTGTTCAGATTTAGCAGAAGTATTCTCTAAATATTTTGTTTCTACAGAATTCGTTGAGTCAAATTCATTTTCGTCTTCACTATATGATACCGATTCATATTCCGAATATTCCGGAAAATTCGTCTTAATTTTTTCAACTTTATTATTTAAAGTTTCTGAATTTGGTTTATCTTTTAAATCAATACTTTTTTTTTTATTGGGTAATTTTGATTTCGTGTTGGGGTTAACTGACTTTATATTAATTTTTGGTTGTTTTCCATGTGGTATAAATTCTATTTGTTCTTCAATATATTTTCGAAGATCACCTGCCTTATTCAGGTTTCTCTCTATATAACTTCTTTTTTCTCTTTTTGTATTCTTTGTTTCGGGAATAAAATAACTGATTAATCCTCCCTTAGATTCAATGGGTACTGCAGATTTGGGGTTCTTTTCTAATTTTTCCAAATATTTTGTTTCCAACATATTTGTTGAGGCAAATTCATTTTTTTCGTCACTATACGATCCTGACTTATTATCCGAATATCTCTTAACACTCATCTTACCTTTTTTAACTGTATTTTTTAATATTTGTAAGTTTAAAGGATTTTTAAAAATACTCTTGGATTGTGTTTTTTCAGTTGACAATTTTGCTTTTTCATCTGAATTTAGAGATTTTCTATCAATTTTTATTTTTCCAGTTTGTGATATGAATTTTGATTGATCTTTAATATATTTTTTAAATTCACCTGTTTTACTTACTTCTCTTATATCATTATTCACTTTTGTATTTTTTTTATCCGTAGTATTAGCATAAATACTTACAATTTTATTCATTATTTTATTGTTTTCTTCATTTTCAACTAATTTTTTCTCTTGAGAGTCTCGATTTTCATCCGATATCGTATGTTTTGTACTCTTATAAAATACATTATTTGTATTTGTTTTATCTTCTTCTATACTTAAATTAGTTAATAGCTTGTTGTATTCTCTTTTATTTCTCAATAATTTGTATTTATAGTTGTAATTAGACTAAAACATATTTTATAACATTAATTTAATTCTATATCTATTTTTCTAAAAATAAAATGTTTAAATATTTAATACATAATGTCTCATGCGCTGATTCTAATTATGTAATTATTCATGTATTTATATGCCACTAAAGTTTTATTTAGTTGATATAATAATATTTTGATCCAGCATTTTTTAAATATTTAAACTTCGATTTATATCAATAGGTTTTTATTTGAAGTGTAGATTTTACTTTCAATCTTATTTATTTAATTTATCACTTGAAAAAATTCAAAGTTTTTGTAAAATTGTAAAATATAATGATGATGAAGAAATTTATAAAATTCCTCTTTCAGTAAAAATCATAATTATTATATTCCAAATAAATCATCTACTTGTATTTTTGGCAATATTATCAAATTAAAATTGGAGGTTAGACGTATTATTAGAATACTCGAGTTTGGTTTAATTAACCTAGCAATGAGCAGCTTCAATTCTGGTTATCAATAAAAAAGTAATACCATTATTGGCACCTATGTGTGATATAAGGAAATTTGAAACTATTTTGGTTGAGAAATCAAGGGTTAGACTAATTAATCATTAATATTTATATTTATATTTATACTAATCGTATATTTAGTAAAAAATAATTCTGCTTTTCTGAATCCCGTGAAGAGTCAGAAAAATATAATTAGGAAAATAAATAATTTACAACTTACAATTAATACTATTTATTGTTTTGTTAAAATTCAGTCTAAAATTTTACATTACTATAATTATTTTATACATATTATTCAAATTATGTTAATAAGTTAAATAAATATAAAGAGCAAATGTTTGTGTTTTATATTTTGTTATGTTAGAAACTGTTATCTTTATAATATATTAAAACCCGGAGAAAATATTGGAAAAAGTCTCATTTTCTAAACTTAATAGTTGGCAACCTTGATTTCCAAAGTGAAAAATGTTCGTTTTATTATTTTATACTTTGATAAAATATTAAATCTTTATTAAATGAAGTACCTAACCAAATAATTTTTATTCTGAAAATAAATTGTCCATGTTAATTATTATGAAAATACTTACAGCTAATACATCTGCCAACGAGACCACTTTAAAAAGTCTATAACTTCCGATACGTCTCATATTACTATTTAATCTTCTGAAGCCTTTTTTGTAATTAAATCCTCTATTTCCCCTATTATTCTTCCTTTTTCCTCGTGCTTTATTCTTATTTGACGAGTTATTACCATTATTATTATAAGTATCTGAATTTTCGTGATTTTCAATCTACATTTTCAATACAAATGTAATTAATGAAAACATTTTTTAAGTTATTCCAATATTTCAGTCAATCCTCAATTAAAAACAATATACCTATCATTCAATAAATAGTTTTTTACATACGTCATTAGGTGAACCAGTATGATCAGTAGGTGGTTTGTACTACAAAAAATCAAAATAAAAAAAAATATCAAACATAAATAAAACACATTATACTTATACACTTATATAATTTAGTGAGATATATCTTACGTCTTTATTTTCATTTTCTATTCATTATGGATGTATGTAAATGTTATATATTAAAACCTAATATAGTCGATATACAAATTTAGTTTTGTGATTTAATGCATATACTGTATTATATAATAATTAATAATAATGCAGTATACATCATTACAGGAGGTCTAAGAGGATTATAGCTTCTCCTACATGAGTCATATTTATGTGTATTTACTTTACTAGTATACTAATATTTGGTATTTAAGTATTTAGTATTCCAAAATTTTGGCACTAACTAAATATTGACGAATAACAGATGTTTGTTTTTGATACATAAGCGTATTACGTCTACTGTGATATATACTATGTTTTTAGTAGTTATCTTAAAGATTGTAACGACTCTGGTCTAACTCATTTTATATCATGTTATGTCGCAGCGATGCTACGGCAGTTGACCACCATTAATTTATTATTACAAATTAAATTGTAAAAAATAATATTAAAACTATATTATAATGCTGGAAATACATTTATAAACATGGTGGGAGAGAACTGAAGGGTGAACTCATAAATACTCTTTTACTTAATGTGCCTAAAAAAATGTTTAGCACCTCCCATTTAAAAATCCTTGCTATGCCACTGCATCATTAGTATATAATAAACTTGAGCCAATCCTTAATTAAAAACTATATTTCTATTAATCAATAAATATTTGATATTTTACAAAATGTTTTATACATACGTTATTAGGTGATTTAGCATTATCATCAGATGGTTCCTTTAACAGAAAAAAAGAAAAATTATTTAAAAAATTATTCTTATTGAGTATAATTCAACGAAATATATCTTATATATTTATTTTTATTATTCGTTATGGATGTGTGCATAATTGTACGCAGAAATTGTCCAAGGGAGGGATTTCAAATTATATATGTTATGTTAAGTAAAAATTCAATAAAAAAAAACACTAGACGTTAGAATCAGTGGCGCAACCAAGGGGGGTGTTTTGGGTGTCTGGACACGCCCCTTGAACCGAGTAATAGGAAATTTATATTTAATTATATTCAATAACCATTGAAAAAAAATGTTCAATCTTTTTTTTAAATTTATAATGTTAACTGCCATCATAATTTATTTTTAAGTATCATTAGAAAGTATTGTTTAAATATTATTAAAACAGAATGCAAATGTATTATCTAATATCTAGTGTTATAATTTATAACTTATAAATGTTACTATGTCTTTCGTCCATAGTTTATCGACAAATTTGGAAAATAATCATGACTAAAAATAAATATATTATCCGTCGCTTCCCAAACGGCTTCCGTCGAAAAAGATTTTAACAACAGGTCAATAACCTAATCGAAGAATTATATACCTATATAATATTATACGTACTCGTACACCGCGAGTATCATAATCGCCAAAACTTGTGTGTATTATTTCGTCGTGTATATATGACTCGTATATCATCGATATCTAATCTATAGCATGTGTTCATGGCTAATTGGAAAGCTCGACAATAATGTCGAATAAAATAAATATATATGTCAATAAAATTGTGCATAAAAAATGTACCAATTGTATAATTTTTTTTTTATCTTTTTATACATACATTTTTTTACGATTTTTGTCTATTTTTTTAAATTTTTTTACATCTAATTCACAGAATATAATTTTTATAATTTAACCTTTAAAAACAACAACACATTTTTAATCACACCTATTTAGAGACAGTACTAAGTCTGTATGAAGTAGGAAGGAATTTGTGTTGTAAAAAAACGAAGCCGTTTGGGAATTTACCTGATGGTAAAACTTTTTTCGACGGGAGCCGATTGGGAATTGACCTTTTTGAAAACGGGAGCCGTTTAGGAAAATCGGGAGCCGAATGGACTATGCCAATATTATCAAAACATTTCAAAGATGTCTATAATATAATATAGTGCAGTATAGATATACTCGTATGTGTTACAATCATGTACCTAATCTACGTATACTATTCTATTGTAAAACATTGCGATAAAACGACACTAAAAACACGAGACTGTCTGTATCTACTTGTTTTTAACAAATATATTTCAGTACACAGTACCTTATGTATATACTTTCAAAAACCTAACATAGATTTAATTTAAGCTTTCGACCACATTGATAATGTTGTACGTCAATTACATTCAGTTAGGAATAATGTCGACCAAGAATTTTCAAAATGTTTTGTTGAACTTCAGAGAAAATTAAACGATTTAGATTTTGAAATAAAAATGCCTAGAATTACAAAAAGACAGACTTATAGACAAAATATTCCAAGTAATACGATTCAAGATTATTATAAAGTTTCTTTATTTATACCTTTTTTATATTCATTCATAAGTCAGTTAAATGACAGATTTATTAATCATAAAGAAATTATTCAAGGGTTTCAAATGCTTTTTCTAATTAAACCTCTTACTAAACAACAAGAAAAGTTGATAGAAAATTTGGTGGAATTTTATGCTAATGACCTATAAGATTCATTAATGGTTTTAGCTGAAGTAAAAATTTGGCATCATCAAATTTTCAAACTACGACTGGAAACCAATTTAAAAATGGTTACTGCAATTTAAGTAATCAGTAATTGCAATAATGCCCTATATCCCAACATTTATAAGCTACTGACAATTTTTTTAACGTTACCCGTAACATATTGTGAAGCCGAGAGGTCATTTTCAACTTTAAAGCGAATAAAAACATACCTCAGAAATTCAACAGCAGACAATAGATTAAATGGTTTAGCAGTATTGAATATTCACCGAGAAATTAAAGTTGATATAGATTCCGTTGTAAAAGAATTAGCAAAGAAAAAAAGACGATTAGACTTAGTAATTTAAAATTTATAATATTGTTATATGTATAATCATTATTAATTTTGTAAACTTCTTGACAATTGCTAAAATTATATGTAACTTTTATCTAAACATACGTGATATAAATTGTTCAGATAATAAAACGTTGAACGTCAGTAGTGCATTCAGAAATAATTATGGTGGTGGTTAGATTCAAATCATTTTAATAAAACAATATAATAGGTAAATATTAAATAGTAGTCGTCTGAAATTTTCTACTCATTAACTTTATAAAAAAATAATTAGGAGAAACTGTATACGCTACTGACGGACACCTCCCTTGAAAAAATCCTAGTTGCGCCACTGGTAAGAATATCCATGATTAAAAATATTAGGATTGTAAATCAATAAATGTGAACAAATGTCTGAACAGCTTAAACAGTTAACTTGTCAATAAAAATACTTTCTAACTATTGCTATATTTACAATGATAATTGATAGTAAATGTAAAATGTCAGCAAATTAAATAGAAAAAGACGTCAAATCGAGAAAATTGGCATTATAAAACAAAAATAGGCAACTATTCATGAATTTTCAAATCCATTAAATTTTTATAGAATGAGGACTAGGTATTTTCTTAGCAAAAATGTATATAAAAAGATTCTCAATTATTGTGGTAGGGTTTGAACCCCACCCATCCCCCTTGCACACGGGCCTGGATGAGTGTGAATGCTAGTTATTAACTATCGTATATATTCGGTATACAAACTTAGGCTTGTGGTTTTATGCACATATTGTATTTTATAATAATTAATAATAGTAATAATGTATTTTATATCATTAGTATATAATAAGCTTGAGTCCATCCTTAATTAAGAACAATATACCTATTATTCAATAAATAATTTTTGTACATACGTAATTAGGTGATTTATCATGATCTTCAGATGGTTCCTTCAACAAAAAAAAAAAATAAAATAAAACATATTATTCTTATTGAGTATAATTTAACGAGATATATCTTACATATTTATTTTTATTATTCGTAATAGATGTGTGAATATCTGTACGTAAGAATTGTCCAAGGGAGAGATTCAAAATTATATATGTTATGTTAGGTAAAAATTCAATAAAAAAAACAGTTCACGTTAGAATACCCATGATTAAAAAACAGAAGTAGGCAACTATTCATAAATTTTCAAATCAGTTTAATTTTTATAGAATGAGGACTATGTATATTCTTAGCAAAAATATATATTAAAAAATTCTCAATTATTGTGGTAGGGTTTGAACCCCACCCATCTCCCTTGCACACGGGCCTGGATGTGTGTGAATGCTAGTTATTAATTATCGTATATAGTCGGAATACAAACTTAGGCTTGTGGTTTTATGCACATTTTGTATTATATAATAATTAATAATAGTAATAATATATTTTATATCATTAGTATATAATAAGCTTGAGTCCATCCTTAATTAAAAACAATATACCTATTATTCAATAAATAATTTTTATACATACGTAATTAGGTGATTTATCATGATCTTCAGATGGTTCCTTCAACAAAAAAAAAAAATAAAATAAAACATATTATTCTTATTGAGTATAATTTAACGAGATATATCTTACATATTTATTTTTATTATTCGTAATAGATGTGTGAATATCTGTACGTAAGAATTGTCCAAGGGAGAGATTCAAAATTATATATGTTATGTTAGGTAAAATTTTAATAAAATAAAACAATACACGTTAGAATACCCATGATTAAAAAACAAAAAATAGGCAACTATTCATGAATTTTCAAGTCAGTTTAATTTTTATAGAATGAGGACTATGTATATTCTTAGCAAAAATGTATATAAAAAGATTCTCAATTATTGTGGTAGGGTTTGAACCCCACCCATCTCCCTTGCACACGGGCCTGGCGCTGCACATGAATTGCGTCCCAAAGTTATTTAACGACTACACGAATTGCGTCCCTACCATATTTAACAACTACCCGCATTGCGTCCCAACGTAAAAAACATTATTTTTCTTCCCATTTCATACAGACTTAGGACTGTCATAAGTTGTCAATGTTGGAATGTCATTTGATAAAGCTCCATGAATAAGTTTTGATGATTTATCGTAAAGTTCTTCTACAGCCTTTCGCTTTTAATTATTACTCAACGCTGTCTATTATTAAGCGAAAAAAATAAAACATTATTTAATATTGATGGATACAAATTTCGGTATCATAAAACATTAAAAAATGATGTTCAACGTTGGAGCTGCTGTAAAAAGACGTGTAAGTCATACATTAAATTAAATAATGGAAATGAGATTATCGAACGTGCAAATGATCATAATCATATTAAAGATTCTGTTGAAGTATTTAAAATCACCGAAGTCATTTTATAGTGTTTTTGAGTTTAAGTTTTATTTAACAGAGACTAAAGGTTACACAAACGTTTCCACCAACAACACGATCGAAATCGAACTAAAATTATTAAATAGGCTTTACAGTACGTTTTTCGTTCATGCAACGTTTAAACAAAACCGGACGCAATTCATGCAGTAGATTAGATAATGCCGGACGCAATTCGTGTACCCGCTTATCAAAATTTTTATTTCGGGACGCAATTCGTGTGTAGCCCGGGCCTGGATGTGTGTGAATGCTAGTTATTAATTATCGTATATAGTCGGTATACAAACTTAGGATTGTGATTTTATGCACGTATTGTAGGTATTATATCATAATTAATAATAGTAATAATGTATTTTATATCATTAGTATATAATAAACTTGAGTCCATCCTTAATTAAAAACAATATACCTATTATTCTATAAATAGTTGTACATACGTAACTCGGTGAATGAGCATAATTAGTAGTTGGTTCATCCTACAAGAAAAAAAATATAGAACATAAATAAAACACACTTAATCTAATGAATATAGTTGAATAAGATCTTACGTCTAAAATGTCATCATTCTTTGGTTCGCTTTTCATACGCTAAACAAAACCCGAAAAAGAAAAAAAGTAAAAATTACTAAAAAAAACCAATTATGCTAGTCGAAGCTTAAATTGAATACTTTACCTTCACCCATTGATTGTCAACAAAACTGTCTGCAAAGCTTCCTAAATTCTGAAAAATTATTTCAACAATTTATGTAATGAATTAGTTGTATCTGTGACCAAGATCGTATCTATATTTTTTATCAGTGGCGCCGAAGTCCATGTTAAGGTCGGGTCGTGGCCCGACCTCTTTTTTGAAAAAAATGGCTGGTACGTCAAAATGTGGCTAGTAGGTCACATTATACTCACATTATAATTGTGTTATAAGTAAATGTATAGTGTAATGAAAATATTTAAGATATTGAGGCCGCGAAGTTTTGAGATTGCCCTACCACATTTTACAAACTTCAGCGCCACTGTTTTTTATTAAGGTGAAATCCAAATGATCTTGATATCTTGATGGCATAAGTAATTAGTGTAATATAAACAAATTGTACTTGAACGTTTCAAAATATAAAACTATTACTTTCTTTAGAAAACGTTCATATTTATCGAATAAATAATTTTAAAATTATGAATTAGATCAAGCCATCGTTAAAGATCTACGTATTTATCTTGATTCTTCGCTTTCAATCAATGATCATTATATCTATATTTAAAATCGGAGCTGTAATAATTTTAATAATGTACTTAAGCATATAAACGACATTTTAATGACTAAATTCCATCACATATGTGGACAATAGTATTGCAAATGACTTTGTTAATTTGGCTTTGTCAATGGTCGTGCCAAATTACATTTCGCAGCATAGTGTGGACGCGGGTACACGCAAATTCTTTACAAAACTATGTTAAAGTCAGTAGAAGTAAAATACACGGATAAATATACGGGGGAGCCGTATTTACGTCTAAATTCCGTATTTGCACCTTTATAGAAAAACCTTTAATGCGCTTAGCAAAATTTAATAACTCTTGTTTGCATCCATAATACCTACATACATTTGGCAACATCTCAGTAAAACTTAAAGTTCTTGTCCCACTTATTTCAGACTTCAAACTGACAGAATACAATTTATTATAACTATTCTGGTGTAGTTAAAAATTATGCTTCGTGTTCTGTTGCATTACTGTTCGTTAAACATTTTATTTTCCGTCATTACCGTCTCGCATAGTTTTTATTGTAAAATTCTTTTATTTCATTTTGGTCAACTGTTTTCGTTTTTGGACCACTATGCGTTGTTGATAAATTTATTGAGTAGTAGTGTGTTACTGGAATAATTAGTAGTTATAATATATTTTATTCTGCCTGGAGTCTGAAAAAGCGGGACTTCAAGTTATATTGTGATGTTGCTAAATTAAGACGTTTTGGGCGCAAACAAGTGTTATTACATTTTATTAAGCGCAATGGAGGTTTTTCTAGATATGCGCTATTTTTATAGAATAACAGTATTTAGGTGCAGATATATTCCACCAAAATATACCCGTGACAAATATGCAGGTACCCGTCAATTTTATTAACACGGATTTTAACACCGTTTTGTTGAGAACACGTATCCGTGTTTTTAAATACAAGTGTAATAGGGAGTTCTAACTATAAAACATATAAAACGAAATTTCAAATGAATCACTATAATTGTTTTGGATTACCCGGATTTACATCATGGAACCGTCTTTGTCGGTGCCAATAGTTTTTAAAATCCCTTTTTATTGCACGTCTAGAGTATTGGAGAGACCACTTTGTCAAGTTTCAAGTTCAAAGATTTTGTCTTTTTTGAAATGTAGCGATAATCAATGAGTGAGTGGTATTTGCATTTTTTTATTTATTTATTTTATCGTATTTCTGGTATAGAATATATAGCCTGGATCCAACTAAAACTCTCGCATTACATTAATTACATTTAACTTTTTAATATTGTATGTCTAGTTAGAATTTAATGCTTTTATTTTTTTTAAATTGTTTAAATTGTGATGATTTAATACACCTAATAATTTTGCGTAGAACAATAAAATTTGAATTCTATTTTTAGATTCTGAACGGAGTGAAGAATGTATTGATTTTACAATGATGTGTGTTTTTTTTTTTTTTTTTTGTGTCTGTCGACACGTTTTGGGGCAGTAAAAATGCTTCGATTGCCTTATGTAGCAACTTTTCTGAAAGGAAAGTGAATCTATTTGGTACTTTGGGGGGTCAAAAGTTAAAAATTTCCAATATTTTTTAAATGCGACGGGAAAAACCATAAAAAAATTTGGGAAAAACGGGAGTTTTTACGCAAAACCAGTTTTTGACATAATCAAATTTTTTATTTTGCTATAACTCAAAAACTAATCGATGTAAATACTTGAAATTTTCACCAAATGTTTAGATTAGCGTTCTCTATACACCATTAAATTTTCAAAGTATTTTGACTTTTATGAAGCTATTTATAGACAATTGAAATTTTCAATATTTTTAAGTATTTTTTTTTTAAATAACGATAAAATTTTTTTGGCTGCCTAGAAAATCTTGAAAATTTAATACAAGGTTTCTTATGAGTTGTTCCTTAACTGATAAAAAAAAATCTAAAATCGTAAGTCACAATTTCTTTTTATAAGTGCTCAAAGTTACAATTTATACGAAATATGTAAAAATCACGATAATTTGCAAGTTATTTTGTAGATAAAAATTCATAAAATTTTTTCTGTTCATACTTAAGGTTCAAAATTTTAACACGAGGTTATGTATAAGCTACTCTTCAAAAATCTTTAAAAAAATTTCTACCGGAATTAGAGGAAAAAATTTTATGACTGTTTGAAATTTAAATATTTACGAAATTGCATAAAATAGCGATTTATTCTCAAACGATTTTAAATATTTTTTATAATTCAAAAAGTATAAGTCGCAGATTTTTGAAATTTCTACCAGCTATTAAGATTGGTATTTCCTTTATGTCATATTTTTTTCAAAATATTATATTGATTTTTAAGCCACTTATAGGCATTTAAAATATTCGATTTTTTTAAATTTTTTTTTTATAATCGGTGATAAAAAAAATTTGGCTCGTACAAAATACTTGAAAATTTAATAGAAGACTCCACAGAAGTAGTTCTTAATGTCATTCAAAAATTATTAAAATCCATAGGCACAATTTTTTTTTATAAGCGTTTGAACATCGAATATTGACATAAAATTACATGTAAAATATAATATAATGTAGAATGTTCTAGACTGACAAATGATATCGGTTTTTTTAAAATGCCCTAACTCAAAAACGAAAAACCGCAACAACTTGAAATTATCATTAAATCTTTATATTGACGTTTTCTATACATGGTTAAAATTTCAAAGTATTTTGACATATTTTGACTTATTTATAGACAATTTAAATTTTCGGTTTTTCTAAATTTTTCGTTTAAAAATAAAATATACTTATATAATATTTATCAATAACATTGTATTATATTCTAGACTAACATATGAACTCCGTTCAGAATCGTTATTCGTATACAATGATATCTATCATTGCATTCAAATTTAACAAATCCATTATAATAATGACCTATCCTATAAGCGAGGTGCACTCCACCCCTAACTGTACAGCAGAGCGAGGCCCATCCGGTTCTTTTTTTTAGATTGATGCTATACTGAATAACACTAATTTTTATGGCCCCTGAACTTAAATCTATTCATTATACTCACGCGAGCGCTATGTAACTCTTTTTCTCAAACGGTATTTTTTTTTTTTCTTAATTTTTTAATAAATAAATAACTGGATATTCTAGATGACATTCCATTAGCCACAAGAAAAAATATAATTATCTAACAAGACGGGGTTCCTCTTCGTATGACCACATAGTTCAAAATTATATAAACGAATATTTTCCAAATTGATGAATCGGAACTTAAGGACCAGTTGAGTGGCCACCACAATCATCAGATCTATCTTCATTAGATTTATTTTGATGGGGCCACATAAAAACTGAAGAGTATGCCGATCCTCCAATGAACTTTCAAAATTTTAAGATAAAATAAGAGCAGCATGTAATAAACTAATCGAAGCACAAATTTCAGCTGCAACTAAAAATAAATTTATCCGGTGTGCTAAAGTATGTTTAAAAAAAAAAATGCACATCAATTTGAACAATTTATAAAATTAATTATTACAATTAAACAGCTACCATAGTAATAAGTTTACTAGAGTTTATTTTATCATTATTAACCTTTAAATTCAATTTTTTTAATTATTAAGAAATACCTAACCGATTCTAATCGAAAATCATTGTAGTAAATTTTAGCTTAATCATGCTTATTAAACCTAATTAGTTTGTCCGATATACATACAATTTGTACAATAGGTAGTTCAAATGAAATAAAACTTTAACAAATAAAATGGGTACATTTTTATGTGTCTAAGAACGTCTTTTTCAGAGTAATGGGAAACAAAATCAAAAATTGTGTAATTTTCGATACTTTTCATTAAATCGCTGTAATCCAATCAACTTTGGACATATTAAGTTGATTGAACCATTAAATTAAAAAAAAAAAAATATATGGAAAATAATAATTCGTATTCAAACATAAGGGTAAAAAATTTAAGGAAAAAAGTTGCATTGCTTATGTGTGAATATAATGAACAGATTTTAGTTCAGTGACTATAAAAATGTGTTATTAAGTAATATCCATCTAAAAAAAACAGAATTCAAATTACATTGCTCTATGCAAAAATATTAGGTGTATCCAACTATTGTTTACACACTGTATAGGGATTACCAGACACTCTCGCTCTGTCTGCAGTGGAGAATATTTTCTTTGTTATTATATTTGTATTTATTTTCTCATTTTTAAAATTGTTAATATAAGAAAATCAATAAGAACAAATTTAAAAAAAAGTACTGAACCAGTCATTGTTGAAAATAAGGATTTTTCCCCCACAAAATAATCACTAAAAGGTAAGTAAATCAGTAATAAATTGTGGGATTACATTTTTATTGAACATTTTTTTAATAAACTTTGAATACGCATTGGGACTCAAATTTATCATTTTATTATTGAAAAATGCAATCAACAGAGAAAAAATTCTCTTGCGAAGGAAGTACTGTAAGTAGATTTATTATTCGGGTATGCTCATACGAAAACTAAATGAAAACAGATTTGTGAACAGATGGAATAATTAATAAATTTGACAAAAGTTCAAGGGAAATAATATTTATGTAGTATGTTATTTTTATTACCGCGGAAAATTATGTTACATTTACTTAATAACACCCCCTCCCCCTCCCCGATACATTTCTGGCTACGTCACTGCTTGTTTTAGTCGCAGTAAGGAGTAATATAGTCATACTCATATAGATACTATACTTCTATTAATTGTTTCTTATTGTTCTAAATCGATTAATTGAAAATATTTCGCTTGATTGCTCTGTTATTAATTTATTGATGTTATACGGTTTAGAGTACAACTACAAAGTAATAGGAAATAATGTTTAATGCATTTTGAAACTACTCACATCTTTAATTTTGCCGACTTTCGTTTTCGCTGGAGCTGTACGCACCTGTATTGAAATATACATTAATTATGTATATTAAACAAATTGGGAACGTAATTCAGTGCGCGAATAATGAAACTTTAAAAAATTACTGGAAATTATACAAATACTGTTCATTGATATGAACAGAAAAATAAAATGTAAATGTTCATGGTAGGTACGTTTTTTAATTGGGTTGGTACCTAAGTAAAAGCCAATAAAGTCAAATCTATAAATATCCATTTGGGTATAATGGTACTATTTATATTTTAATACTTTATAAAATGTTGTTATAATTTAACATATCTGAAGATAAAAATAGAAAGTTTCTCTAGTGAACTATTTTATTTGTCTACCTATGAATCAAGTTTTTTTGATATAAATCAAAAATAAAAAGAAGGAATTTTGCGTAAAATTTCGTTCCCAAACAATAATATAAATAGGCATATTATTTAAAATGCAATAATTAATTGTAATAGGAACTTACATGGTTCAAACATATTATTAAAAAAAATATTAAGACAGCAAGTATTCGCATATTTAAGTTCATCCCAGACACATTTAGATTAAAAATGTGTATTTCATAAAAAGTAGAACTCTTGAAATATTAGGTACAAGTAACAATGTTTCATTATTTGTACAACTGGTTATCTACATCAAAACTCGACAGTGATTTGATGTCGCCCACAATACAACATTTATAATCTATGGAAAATGCGTCAATATATGTCATCTAACAAAAAATGATTTAGGTGTTTACATATTTAAAAAAAAAACTGTTGATTTCTGTAAACATTAACATATTTATTATTTAGCTGTAACATCGTTCACATCAAAGTGCACATGTTTGAATTAAAAATATATTAAAAATGCAACTATAAATTGATATTGAGTAATACAATTAAATATAATTGCAGCAGAAAACCATATGCACAGTTGGTAAATAATGGTTAGATAATCAAAGTGTACAACACACATCAAAGTGCACAATTTTGAATTAATGATAATTTTGCTTACAAGGCTGTCAAATTTATAACTGGGTAATGAGATAAAACATGAGATAAAACCTATATTATATCAAACCATGTAATCATTAATTTACATATAAAATAACATTGTTTGAAATCGGTATTAATTTTCAATTGGAAACAATATAGATAAATATGTACAAGTATGCAACTAAATATTAATCTATATATATATTTTAAGTAAATACTAGTAGGAGTAAAACAGTGATATTCTACTCTTAGTTACTTTAAAAGTTACATTTACCAATCATCATTAGATAAATAATAAGTTACGTATTAGTATTAACTCAGACAAAAGTAAAAATTACTTCTGAAAAACGAAATATATTTAAAAGTTTTTTTTAAATTAAAATATTTTTCTTGATATGTTAACCTACATTTTTTAATGCAAATGATTTAACTTTTCAAGATTAAAACATCCAATATTTATATGAAAAGGAAAAAATAGTATTACAATTAGCATAGGTATAACAATGATTAAATTTATGATCAATGACATTTAAGAGGAGCTATTTAGTTTTAAATAAATCATAAGTTGAACAGTAAAAAAAAAAAAAAAATCACTATTTGACACATTTGAAGTATAATTTTAATCTATATCTAAAGTGAATTTAAATGTAAATTTTATGTACACATATATCATTTTTGGTTTATTTATATCAAAATAAGAAAAACTTTTGCCAATTTGACATGGTATTTTTCATATATTGACAGGTTATGAAAAATTTAATATTGCCCAGAAAGTAACATGTAAATTAAAACTTTTTTTTTTTTTTTTTTTATTAATAATTTTAAAGGAATTATTTAAATTTAATTATTTTGATTAAATGAAATACTAAATACAAAAATAAGTTCAGTATACAGTAATTCAGTGCAAAGAAAAAACACATTATTAACCAAAAAATAATAACTTGCAAATAATATTTTCAAATTGAGAAATGCTACTATAATACATTTCTGTAAAAAAAAATAAAATAAAATAAAACACACTCTATCGAGTAATTTAAGTTCTAAATCAAAATTGTTATAGTAGATAGGTTTCAGGTTAAGTCGTCTGTAATTTGATCCATGTAAACATAGCATAGAATTCATATTGGTGGCTTATTTTTATTTAAGCTTTGATACAAAAATACTATCTGCAAAAAAAAAAATAAAAAATACATTATCAGTTATAACATATACATAAATAAGAAAATGCTCTTACAAGCATAAGCTATATATATTGAATGTATTTTACCTAACAATCGGGCTTATCGACTGCGAGATCTTGATCTTGAAATTGAACGGCCAGATATAGCAGACCTTGAGCGAGAACGTGAAAAAGATCTTGAATCAGAGCGAGAACGTCGACCACGGCTGTATGATCGTGAACGAGAACGAGAACGAGAAGGAGTGTATGACCTTTTTACATAATAAAAAATAATTAGTTAAATAATACACAGATATGTTTAATTATGTAATCCCCCTTAAATACTAATATACTTCTAAAACTTAAGTATATAAAAAGAATATTTTAAAAACTAGAAAAAAAAATTTTAAATTGTAATTATTAGTTTGATTCAGTTTTAACTAATTTTCTAATTTTTAAAATAAATTGAATGGCCTACTTATAATATTAAATATTTTAATATAAAATGATTCCATTTATTTAGACATTTAAATGTTAATAAAGTTGTTTGTTATTAATAAAAACTTACTATACTTATACATTATAAATAATTTTCAAAAATATTAAAAAATTGCTATATGAATGCAAATATAAATAATAATTATGACACATGCAAATGATAAATGTAATAATGATCATTCATTTAAATAAATTATCCATAATTATTTATTATCTCGTTTGGTATATTTGAATGTAAACCAATAAAATAAGGTTTTTTTTTTTTTTAAGTAATTAATTAAAGATTTATTACACAACATAAATAATATTATATTATATTATATATAAATATATATATTAATTTAGGATGATCATTAATAAGTGAACTAGTCATTGTAGACACCACAGAAGAACAACAATGATTTTCACATTGATAATAAGTAATATTACAAATTTTAAAACATAAAGCATATTAATAATACATTAATATAATCAATATATAAACGGAACATCAAGTATAATTGGATTAAATATAATCTGTGACATATTTGTATAATACAAACATATTTATTCAAAACACATAAATTATTATATAATAATATAATACACGAAATACTGCTTTTCAATGTGCGAAAAACATGTTGTATCTTTTCATGGTGACATTCAATGAATATTCATAAATAAATAAATAAATAAATAAATAAATAAATAACAATATTGGATATTTCTCAGAATACTAACAATTACAATTAAAAAAATATTTTTAACACATACAAAGCACTGTATTGAAAAATCTTATGGCAATAAATTAATAAAAATATTTAAAATATAGTCAATACAAAGAACTAAAGTTTTCATAATTACATAATAAAAATTTAAGAAATCATTATTTGTTTGAAGACATTTCCATAATTGCATTAAAAACAAATATTTGTCATACTAATAATTGGCATTAGTATTTATTTTCCCAATTTATACATTGAACATTGAATATTTGAACTAGATACCAACTAATTTTTAAATTACCATTTGTAATAGTTATTTCTGAGAACTATCAGATATTGCGTAAATATACATTTATGAATATGACTCACTAAGGATGCTATAATTATATGATTTCATAATTTAATTTTAAACATTTAGACAGTTTTAATATCCATGAATGCATGGTCAAAAACATTAATTTAATGGTAATTTACTAACAGATATCTTTAATTTTTTTATGTTAAACTTAAGTAAATACAATATTTAAAATGTTTTCTATCACTAAGAAAAGTTTTAATTTTACCAACTAAAATATTTGACTCTATTGAATTAAGATTCTAGATGAATTATATTTTACATTGATAATTGTAATTTTTAAATTTTAATGTTCAGTTAATTCATATTAAATCAAGCATCCTTAGTTTATTGTACACTAATAAGTAAATATATATATATATTATTTTATAAAGCATTGATTAATAAAGATTTTTTTTAAACACTTTTTTATAGGTTTATTACAAGAAATAACATAAACCATTTCTTACATATTAAAGGAATTTTAAGAAAGTAAAATTTAGTTAAACAAAAGAAATATTAAATGTATCCCACTGATCAATATAATCCAACCTGCTCTTCTGATTTAATTGACTCACATAAGAAAACGAAGTTCAACATTCTCCTAAAATGACATTGTAGTAATGCTACGTAGACGGCTAGTGGCGTTATGCAGATATTATTTATAACTCTTTCTGTATTTGAAAGTCTGTGTACGTTCACCGATAGCTAATTAGAGCATCAGATTAAAAATCATTAGGTTGGTTGGACTCGATGGGGTTCTAGTGTAGCTCAGTAAATCGATAAACGCAGACAGACAGATAGTTGTGCCGAAGTCCGACGACTAACACACATGGCACGTAGTAGTAGATCAATATATTTTATTTTGGTTGAGAGCTCTACGACGATCGACACTACGAGACGAGACGCTCTCAGCCGAACATCCTACAAAAATGGCCAATTATAGTCATTTTTTTACATTTCCATTATATAAATGGTTGTGTCAATGATCTACATAATATAATTACAGTCTCAATAAATTTAAGACTTCACCATAAAAATTAAATTTAATAGGTGAAGTCAAAAGTAATTAAATTAATTTAATGAGAAATTCATTAACCTGCGCCTTCCTCCTTTAAAACGACGACAATCACGAGCATAATGTCCTCTGTCACCACATTCATAACATTTATCTTCAGGATGGAATGGGCGTCCTCGTCGAGGTGCACCTCCACGATAAGAACTTTTACGTGATCCAGCATTAGATAACTCAACTCTGACTCGTCTACCACATATACTCCTAAAATAGATCTGACTTTAGAATTATAGAATCATTTTTATTATAACTGAGATACAACTACAATAATATTTATACTATAAATATACAATAAAAATTAATTTTTTCCCGTAGAATAATCATATTACCTGCCATCTAGACCTCTAACAGCATCTTCAGCATCTCTAGAATCTTCAAATTCAACAAAAGCAAAACCAGGAGGGTTGCGAGCTACCCAAACATTACGAATTGAACCATAATATGAAAAAGCATCTTCCAAATCTTGTTTTGATGCAGTTGATCCTAGATCGCCAACATAAATTTTGCAATCTGGATTACCAGAATCTCTGTACCTTGAAGACGATGACATATCTTTAATATCTGCAATATCGAACATAGTTAAATTAGGAATCATCTGAAATCCCAAATTAATCATACAATTTTTGTAATATTTGTGACATTAAATATGAAAATTATTGTTTGTCGAGCATTAAATAAAATTATTTACTATATACATATAAAATCGAAAAAATAATAACAAAATAATTAAGAAAACTGACAACTATAGCACTATGATAAAATAGATAGACGGTTTATGACAATATAATTTGATTTTAATTGTTCTATGTGAAACTAATGAATGTTTGTACACTATTGCTCCTATCTTAATGTGTTTAAATACTTACCACTTCAAACCAGGAATATAATACCTACTCATGACACAAGTATGTGGGTTGATGTAATCAAATCTCACGATAAGATAAACTTATTGAAATAAGATGATAATTTATAACTGACAAATCTGAATGGTTTTGACACAGAATTCAAGGAAAAAATAAAACAAGCCATATGTTATTATACGCCATCAAACAAATGTTATCTTGATTACTAGGGGTGCTCCGATTATTAGTTAGAAAGATAGCAGCATGTTGTAGGGAAATGCCAAAAATACAGTGATAAGTAACAATAGCAAGTATTTTGATTGTCACATCACACCAGTTTTTTTTTTCGTTTCCTTGGAGCTGTGTCTTAAAAGCGAAATCTCTGCCTGCCCAGCTACGAGTTAGAAAAAGAAGCGACAATCGGTGACCGACGATGTCATTCATCTCAAACCCTCACGTGCGATCCATTTGTTATTATGGACGCAGGTGTAACGTCTTGATCATTGCACACTGACCTGTTGCCAGTAGGAGCGAGACGATGATTTTCAGTTCGCAGACCGTCGATTACAAGTCGGTCGTCAAGGCGTCTAAGGGGCCTTAAAATGCTTAAGATGAGACGGCGACGAACAGAGTGCACGAGTCAAGTCCCGGTCAAGTCAAGAACGATGTCGAATTTGCGATATAGTGTATCCCGGCATCAGTACAACTTATGGACTTCGATATTCGTAGGCCGCAGCAACGGGTGTGGGTGCGCGGCAAGTACTGTTCGGCAGCGGGAGGGGTGAGGACAGGCGGCGACGCCATTGCGGCGCGAGTTGTTATCCTGCACGCGCGTGATCGACCGGCGGCAGCCGGCGAGTGGGACGGACTAACGCGGTAACAGTGTGACCGCCTCACTACGAAAGGTTGGTCACGTCGAAATGGTCTGATAACCAGACGAGTGGCTTGTACGAGATAATAATTGTCCGACTCGCGACATTGTGATCAGTAAGAAAATGTCTCTAAAGTGGTGTCAACAATCGGTTGAAGTATGAATTTCGTGTGACTGTTTGTTGAAATGTTATCGTTATTGTATTCATATTTTGCGCCCAAAATAAAAACATGATTGTAAAATGTACACTTCGCAATACTCATTGTTTTAAAAATAATTTGTTATATACTACCAAATCAATGCCTATGTAATACTGCTTATGCCATAACAGGGATTCCAGAAATTCTAAATCATAAATTATACAGGAAAAACTAGAATCGTAGAAAAATTATTACGTTTGTTGTGTTTTACGTTAACAATGTAACCGCTACACGAATCGAAAATTGTGCAATATATAAACAAATTAGAAGGTACATAATTCAAAATAATGTTATTGTTATTTATGTTAATTGTTATGCAATATTTTGATTTAATAAAAGCCTGATAGAAATTAAATCGTTAAGAGTTTATTATCACTGTAACTAGTAATAATAATAATAACAATAATAATCTAATAACCGGGCAGTTAATTTCGATTGCTTTATTTCTTTAAATCAATAACTATGTAGCTCAATCAGCGCTGGCGGAAGGTTTTGCGATGTCCGGGGCATATTTCTTAACCAGTTTTTTTCCGTGAAGCCACGCAAATGTTTTTCGGACACTCCAGTACTCGTATTAGGTACATGTTTTTCAAATTTGCATAATTCGAGTAAAAATATTTTTTTCCTCTGTATGGAGATATTATATTTGATCATCAAAGTATCAAAAGTACATTTATTATTTGTTAACTCATTACATACTGACAGATTATTAAATCCTGTGAAAGGCACGGATCTCTGGGCAGCTACCCTTCGCGCTGAGCTCAATGATTCGTCACATAGTGTAAACTTTTTGGTTTAATCAGTCAAGTAACGAACTGACAAACGTAACGACGACATTACACCTATAACCTCGAAAAGCATCACGTTAATTCTCGTGCGATAAGAATTCAATGGTTTACTGGCCATTCCGTTATCTATTATCCGCCAAAACTGTTACAGGGTAGTCGTGGTCCATGTAACTCTGACAAAATCGTTATTTTCATTGTCGTGTTTTGACTTGTATGATCGAGGGATGGACGGAAATTCTGACCGAATACTACCTTCGATTTTACAGACGACTTAAAATACTCTATTCAACATTAATATACGGTACGTTACGTTACCATGTTCACGTACCGTATAAACGGTCGTAATCCGCGGGCGACGAACGGCATCGTCAGTCTCATACACGACGATTTTATTATACCAATACATTTCTATTGACGACGACGTTGCTCATGATTATTCGTATGTATCACTCTCCACCGCTCACCGCAGTACGTAGAGGCGTTCATTATTGATGTCTGCCCCCAATCGCTTATGCCGTTATTTGGAAAATTATTGCAGACGTCCTACCCCGGTTTGTCACGTGCACGTCGTGGTGCTAATAATATAATTTAACTTATTTAATTATGGTGGTACTGAGACCGATGTCCGTAGGTACACAGGCACACGCAATGGGCCTTTAACTAATGCGTAATCACTCGTACAGTGTAGTTAAAGAAACGAGTAGGAAATACAATAAAAATTACAATCGCTGAACAAACATATTGTTCGATCGGGCGGGGGACAGTTTTTACCAAAACGTATAGTTCAAACCATAGATAAGTATATATGGTTCAAACTGTTCGATGATTGGTAGCCGTAGTGTTACGTCGAGTCCCGCACTTAGTTGGTCCGTAGTTTGAGTGATACCTTTGATGCGATTTCAGCAATATTTCGAATTCCGTTCGTTTGTTATTGTAATATCGCAGCTACAGTTTTTTGGCTCGCAACGGTGCGCGTTGCATTTGCCGTGATTTAGAAGTTATTGTCCCATCGTTGACCGTTTGAAGTTTATTCTGTTGTAAGTATATTGTAGGTATTTGTTTACATTCCAAACAATTTTTCATCGATAAAAATGCACATCTGTAATCTTAATTTTTCTCAGTACTGTTTTCATGATATTTTTCCGACGTTAACTGCAGTACTTGTATGTATTGTATTTGTATGCAATCTGTATTCATGTAGGTATACTGCTTAATTCTGTTAAACAGTAATTATATATTTAGCAGAAGTGTAATTCACCAGGGCTCAATTACGTCATAAAACATTAAAACCATAATGATTCAACTAATTATTATTATTATTAATTAATTATACTAATATAGAACAAAATCAATAAAATGTTAATTGAACATTGATTTTATTATTATTATTTAATTTTAATAAATTGTACCTATTCAAAAAATCGATAAGATTTATGTACATTTTTATTTTGAAGGAAGCATTTGGTAAGTAGTTGCACCATGGCCTCTCAAGATTTTAATCTAGCTATGTATATATCGTATTTAATTTTTCTTTGTATTTATTACCTGTGCGCTATTCACTAGTTATGTAAATTAAAATAAATTAAACTGTTATTCTACTTTCACAAAAAAATGTTCAATGTTCACACTATGATCACTGATTACATACATTTTATGTAGTTTTGGCTTTAATCTATATATGGTAGCAGGAGTCCACATATTTGTTGTTTATTTCAAATTTTCATGACTAGTTAATTTTTCCAAGTGTAACAATTAATTGACTATACAGCTACCTACCTATAAAATTAGGTTTTTCTATACAATTTTTAGTACATGTTTAGTGACTTGTATGATTACTGACAGCATTTTAAAATTATGTCTATAAGATTAAATTCGTCAATAATTTAACATATAAATATATTTTATTTTATTTAATAATATATTAAAGAAAAGACTTATTGGTTGTAAAGTAAACCTTTTTTTTTTCAGTTTCAGAAGAATTCCATATTAAAATGGGCAGAAATAGAAATAAACATTCAAGAACGTAATTTATTAATTAATTAAGTGCTTATAACAATTTATATTATGTACAAAGCTACATTAACATTTCATTCTATATAATATTTTGAGCAAAGTTGGAAAATATTTTTGTTTCATAATGTATATTAATTTTTCTGTATTAAAATAATGACTTTTATAATTTAGTACTGCAAATATAACTATACCACAGCAGTCAATTGATATATCTAAGCAGTAATGTATAAAAATACTTAGAAATATTACTCTTTAATAAGATAATTTTAAACGTCAAATACAGAAGTATCTGTTTTAATTTTAATTGAATCAATTTGATTATTTTAATGATTCCAAAATAATTCTTATATGCTGTACAAAATACTGATTAGTTAAAATTATTATATAGTTCATAGGAATATATATTGTCTTCGTAGGTTCAGAAATATTTAGAATGTCTCTAAATTTGTTTTTTTTTAAAAAATTTGTGTTAACTATTTTAACCAGAAATATTGGTACTATCATTAACAATAAAAAAGTGAAATTTGCAAAAAAAAATCTTATAAATATTTCAGTGAATTTCGATATATACTGCTTTTTTTTTTTTTTTTGTAAAAGTACATTTAAGTTCAACTTATAAAAAAATTGGTTCTACTACTATATGAATCATGTTTAAAAATACTAATTGTTACACTAAACCTCTTCCATTTAAAACAATGTTCTCAAGTTCTTGGTTTCAAGTTTAAAAGCTTAATATATCGATATCATCCACCAATCATTCTATCTCACCCTATCTTCGAGTTTTGTACTTTTAAATATTAAGTTTATATTTAGTTTTACATAAGTATTGTGTTTTTGCTTATTAAAATTTAATTATAGTATTACTTTCAACTATTTATTTTAAATTTCAATACTAACTAGCCAAACAACTTTGCTCAAAAAATATTTAATGAACTTAATTCATTATCATTGTTTTCAATTTTACAGATTTGTTAAACTTACCTATATATTCCTTGTAAATCTCATAATTTTTTTTCTATTATTTTATTACGATTATTAATAAAATATTTACCTAAAATCTTATTTATAATTTAGATCTGAAATTGATGGAAAAAATAATCAGAAAAAAGATAATTTATACAAAAATGACAAATCCAAGAATGAAAATAAATCAGAAGCCACACCGTCTATTTCTAAGTAACTATAATTATTATATTCAACCATGGCAATGTATGAAATCCTGATTTTAAAATTATTGATTTTCCTACCTATGTGTGCGCAGACTTGTATTTCAAGTAGCGCCTATGATACTTTTGGGCCCTATCTTAACAAAATGTTTAGGTATATTAAATAAACTATAATATATAAATAAATAAACATAATTTAAATTTTATATTGTGGTATATTAGCCCTAAAAAATATGTTCTCTTTGAATCTGGTATATTTTCTCAAATATCTTAAATTATTTATGATGTGTACTTTTGTTGTCAATTGTTGCTGTTATATTATAAGAAGTTTTTTTTACCAAATATTTAATTATAAATTATGTTTAATTTGAGTAACTTAAGTTAAAATACAAGTGCCTTACCCTTAGATTTAAATTGTAGGGCCCCATTTATAATATTTTGGAAATCTCAGGCACATCCTGAATTCCCTGTATGTATACGGTATACAGTATACCTTTATTCTGGTAAAAATCTTTGATCTTAAAATTCAATTTAAATATACCTTAATAACATTTTTAAAGGAATGATAGAAAACCAACCTTCGAAGAAAATAGTAAAATTAATAAGAAAACAAATGATGGTGAAGATAACAATAATGACCTGTAAGAATCATTAAATAAGAGTTTATTTATAAATAAGTAAAATGCTTTTCTATGAAAGATATATCAAATATTTTATTAATTTTAAAGTTAAATGTTAAAGTAATTTATTTGTATGTAGTTTTAAAGCCAGAAATCAGAATAAAACTCATTTTGTTACTTCCGAAACAGATCAAATGATAAGAAAATCTAGAAACAAAATGTATGATGCATGTACCGATCTAAATAGGTATGTGTTTAATACTTACCGACTATATTTGCTAACAATTACTTCAAATCCATTATTTATATTAAATTATTATAAGAATATATTCTGATGTCTAATTATTAAGATAATTTACAAAAATCTTTATAGTAAACCTAATTTAAGAACTTATTGTTTCGAAGAAATAGTAGATATTACAGAAAAAAAAACTTAAAAGATTAAAATTATAGCCAAAAAAAATGAAGTATAAAATTTATTAAATAAAATCAACATCAGATTACTGTCATTATATTGTTTTCGTCTTTGGCTGTGAGTTGGTATTGACCTTTTCTTTTTGATGTAGGAGGGGTGTAATAATGACAATAATCATTCTAAAGAAATAAGTTCACAGCATGAGTAAGAGGGTAATTTTGCACAAAGTTTTATAAGCGATGGGGATGTTTAACACATATTTGGAACTAAATAGGAGGCTGAAAGAAGAAGAAACTTATTTATTTTGACCAATTATTGATGAAATATTTTTATTATTCTAATAATACAATCAATTTATATATATATATATATATATATGATATCTCAAATTCTGAGACTTCAAACGCCCCATTTATCTCATAATTATACCATTGTGTCAAATGTACTTAACCTGCCTTGCTGGTTATAGAATATTAAATTTAAAATGTATTCGTAGTTTGTTAATTCATTAAACTTTGTTGTCAAAAGTGAGTATAAATGATTAATAATTAATATGAATTACATTTTTTATTTACACATGAAAGAAGTCGGGATAGGAAACCGAAAAATAACAATCATTATGGTGAAAGTGATCAAAAGCATGAAAAAGATATAAGTAATGATACAAAATCTAACCAAAATAGTGGCAAATTAAACAAAACAGCATATAATAATCGCAAAACAGATATTCATGAAGATCAACTAACTATTAAAAATGCAAATAAGTATGTTATTATTAATATTATAGTAATTAATTAATTTTTTATTGCTTTTATTTTAGTTAAAAAAAAAGGTAACATAAACAACAAAATACATTTCAGATGCTATATTATTGCTAAACATTTTAGAGCATTTAAAGCAATTTAATAAAATAATCATTATCCGATTATAATTTATTTCATCTATTCTTATTAAATTTATTAAATATTGATTTAGTGTTAGTATGTTGAGTAAAAAATAAATCAATACACTGTTTATTAACTAGGCAATCGCGACAGCTCGGAGGATTATGTTATCGCTATTATAATTGTGTGATAATAATAATTGATATTTGATAAGTATTAAGAGTAAAATGTAATAAGAAATTATTACACAAATAGAGGATGAATAATTATTTGATAATCTTGGGAACTTATATAATAAATTACAATATCAATATTTATTTTTCTTCAAAGTTTATATAACTCTAAAAATTAAAGTTTTCTTGAATCATCGGTGACCGATATCACCCATTGACCGACATTCTTCATTCTCCCCTAATGTAATTCAAAATAGAGGTGGGAATTATGGTTCATTTAAGTGATCCAATTCATACACATCAGGTCAAGAAGATCCGGTTCAAAGACCCGTTCGCGATCTGATAGGTTATTAATAAACTTTTGTGATTCAAACGGTTCGGTTTGCGTCGTTCGTGACATGACTACATGAGTAATAATAATAAGTTTATGATTCGGGATACAGTGTGAACCATACGGAAAAAAAAATATCAGTGATCCGAATCACCTCAGTTTGGCGATTTGGATCACTCGTTCACTACTTTGACCCGTTCAATAAGATCCGTTCGTTGGCGAATGACACATCTCTAATTCAAAATGAGATTATTGAATGTTGTCAACAAGACATTTTACATGTAATTAGAAATAAATTTAGTAGGTGGGATGTAAAGGTGAGATAGTACGTAGGTTGGTATTTGTTATAAATTTAAGTAAGTTACGACCTCGGGTGTTGGTGATGGTGTTTCCCCATTGGGTGTGTTTTGAGTTTAAGTCACCTCCTATAACATAGTTTTTATCGAGAGAAAAAAAGAAGTCATTTAAGATGTCGTTAATTGGATTTGCGGGAGGGAAATATGCAACTACAATGGTGGTGTTTGTGTTGTTAATGTTTATTTGGATGTTTGCACTTTGAATTGATTGGTTAGCAGTAGGAGGACTGATACTGTATTTGATATTATTACGTATAAAAATTGCTGCTCCGTCGTGAGCTGTACCGTCAGGGTGGTCAGTTCGGATAGTGGAGTAATTTGGGAAGAATAAGGTTTTGTTAGGAGTGAGATGGGTTTCTGTGATAAGTGCAATGTCGATGTTGAGGCTGTTGAGGCAAAGGTGAAAGTCATGATAATAATTTTGTAGGGCCGTTTGCATTCCAAAGCAGAAGTTAGAGGGGTGTATTGTTTGAGTGTGAGTTTGTCATTTAACTAGTAGAGTTTCAATGAGTTTAGTGAGTAGTGCGATAAGGGGGCTTATTAGGGATTGAAATTGGACTAGGAAATTAGTTAATTGGGTTGTAACGGAGTCGGTATTTAGATTATCACAGGGTTCAGCGATATTATAGTTTTTATTAGGGTGGGAGTGGGTATTTGGTAGGTTAGGTTTTGAGGTAGACTTGAGAGGTGCTCCATTGGGATTGACAAAGAAAGGAAAAAAATAATGATCTTGGATGGTGTTGGTTTTGATTTAGGTTGAGGTGGTGTCTTGAGTTTCGGTTGGCCTGTTGGTTTTGTTTGGAATTCGCCCTTTCTGGAGAAGTTTGAATTTGAGGTATCCTTTATACGATGCTGGGTGATCTCCATAGAAAAGGGCACATGTTGCTGGAGAATTTACGTCTTTTTGATATTGGTTAGAGAAGTGAGTATCACCGCATTTTACACATCTGGGCGTGTGATGACAATAAGTTCTGGTATGCCCGTAATTTTGACTTCTAGACATTGAACAGGGTTTTCTTTTGGATGAGGTACTTCAATTTTAATTTTGGTATAGCAAATTGAATCGACTTTATAAATGTTATGGTTTAATCGAGTGATAAAACCGAGAGTATGAAGCTCTTCTTAAATGTAGGCTGTTGGTGTGGTATGATGTAGGTGGCGAATTACTACTAGGAAAGCTTTTTCTTCATTTGTTTGGAAGGTGTAAAAATTCATATTATTTTCGAGAAATTTGATAGTTTGTCTATATGCGTTTATTGAGTACGTCATTAGTTTTAGACCAGATGATAAGCTCTTAGTGTTAAACCCTTTGGGGTCAGTGAGAGGTTTAATTTTTTTGCTGAATTGGTAGTAATCGATATTGTCTTTTATGTATATAGGTGGTATTTTGGATTGAACGTTTGAGCTATCTTGGATTGCATTTCTACTTCATTGTCATTTTTATTTGATTTTTCGTTGTCGGCTAGAACTGAGAAATGGTTATGATTTGAAAAGGAGTTGGTTTTTTGTATTTTTGGTTTGGGAGATTGGATTGGTGATTTAATCGATACGGTTTGCTAATTATTTGAGTTGTCGTTACTTTTAATAATTTTAATTGGATTGACTGGCGCGTTTGTGATATTTTTGGTTAATATTATTGGTTTTGACTGTGAGATAATGAAGGTTTGTTTTGGTGGATTCATTGTTATGACCGATTTGATTTGGTAATTAATTAAATTGGAGGGTAGATTAAGTAAATTATAAAATTCATATTACTTGGATAACGACGATGTTGATAAGCTTAATTGCAAAGATAAGGCAGGTCGTTGTGGCACTGTACGTCTACTCACGAGGAGTGCACACGTAAAAGTGATAACATATATAGTGTGTTTCACTCAAATGGTAACACGTAATATTTCAGTTCAGGGATCTCAGATTGAATTGGAGTTTTTTCGAGGAGCTAGGTAATACTAAAATACACATTTTGTGATCATTTTCGAATTTTTAAGCCTTTATTTGTGCGCATGCGCAACAAAACTTACATTTTTTTAAATAGCTACACCTATTTTCAACACCCGATTTATATAGAACTATTTTAGATTCTGAACGGAGTGATGGAATCTATTGGTTTTACAATGATGTGTGTTTTTTTTTTATTATTTTTTTTTTTGTGTCTGAAGACACCTTTTTTGGCAGTAAAAATGCTTCGATTTGCTTCTGTAGCAACTTTTCTGAAAGGAAAGTGAATCTAGTTGGTACTTTGGGAGGTCAAATTTTTCAATATTTTTTAAATGCGACGGGAAAATCCCTAAAAAAAATATGGGGAAAACGGGAGTTTTTACGCAAAACCAGTTTTCGACAAAATCAAATTTTTTATTTTGCTATAACTCAAAAACTAATCGATGTAAATTCTTGAAATTTCTAAACTTTTCAATGTTCTGTATTTTATCATTATATGTACAATTATTTTTGGTTGGAAGCAATATAAATGGAAAGGCATGCGTTTAGAGGTTTTTTAAATAATGTAAACCATTTTATTTTTATAATTAAGTTTAAATTTAGTATAAATTAACTGCTAGTAATCTAGGTAGAAAAAATAAATTAAATAAAAATTAAATTTTATATGTTTGTTCAGATATTCTAGGTTTATTGTTACTCTTTAAAAGTTACTTGCATTCACCACTTGGGTACATGGTTTTCTCGGTGGTTGTTTGGTGTCTATGTTATATATGTACCTGTTTTAACCCGTCAGTGGTTGCGATGATTTTTATAACACCATTAGTCGCCTGTGAGCAGCGCTCTTTATTCCTGATTTGCTAATTTTGCATACAATTTCCTTAAGCATAAGTTGAAGATCTTAAATGTAAGTTTGTGGTTGTTGGTGAAACAAAAATAATGCATTAAAATTACACTTTTATTTTTTATAATGATTAAAAATAATAATATATTTATAAATTAAAAAATCAAATACATATCATCTTTTAATAATGCAACTATTTATAATAACAATTTAAAATTTAAAATTATAAACATTTTGTCATACCTTATAAACAACTTTAAAATTAGTAATAATAAATTTAGTAAGGATGGGTAGTGAGTGAGTGAGTCGACTCAAAGAGTTGACTCTTTTAGGTGAACTGAATGAGTTGAATCAGTATGCCATAGCTTAGTGACTCAGTGTAGTTCACTGTAGTCCACAGATTTGTTTTCAACATAACTTATCAATTCCTGAGTCATTATTGATCGCTTTTATAACTTGTTATCAAAAAATTTGATGAATTGAGTTGTGGTTGACTCACTGAGTCAACTTATTTAAGTGAATCGATTCAAACGAACGGATTCGTGTCACTAAGTTGAAAATCCCATCCCTAAAATTTTAATAAATTTTGTAAGAATTATTATTCATTGTAACATTATGTATATGAAGAAAAAAATAGAAAACATTTTCAAAAAATAAGCTTTTACTTCCTAACGTAATTCACTATCAGACTCAATTTCCTTTTTATATAAAAATAATATTATTACTCTGAGAAAAATTCAAAACAATAAAATAACGAAACAAATTAATATAACAAAAAAAGAAATACGGCATTGGTCACGTGTGAGCGCTAGGAGGCGATTCTACCACCGATTAATTTTTATTTAATCTTTAATCTGTGATTCTACTAATGCGTGTTAGTCGCATTGAGCGTAGTTGGCATAAATGCATCAAATTATATTATCAGCGCATTTGACGTTATCATTTTAGGCTATTCTATAGTCTATAAATTAACTACTAGTAAGCAGAATAACATAGATGTATCTAGCTTATTCTATGGTTAGGTTAGGTTAGGTTAGTAAATGTAGTTTAAATCTTAGACAAGAATGCTAGTAAATATTTTTATACCAAAATACTGGTTTAAATATTTGGTATATTTGAAGATAATATTTCAAAATTATTACCTAAACTTGATATGTAATTTACATTAAATTAATAATTGTATTCAAATAATTTAAGAAAGAAGGCTACTTTTGAGAAAAAGGAATTGATTACCTCATTCCTTGATGAGCATGAGGGAATGCGAACTAAGATAAATAATAATAAATATGAAATTGATAACGAGGCGAGGCAGAAGAAGAAGAAGATATTGAAATCATATCAATATGCCATATTACATTATATACGCTCAAAACGACAGGATTTAACAGTCGTTTCGAGCGTAATTATTGGAGTCCATTCCGTCTGCTGAATACGCATTAGTGGAATAGCAGTATGCCTTACATCCACGATGGTTATTATGCGCGTTACGCTTGTTACGACGATTACGCATTAGTAGAATCGCCTCCCAGGAATGAGCTCAGTTATTCGTGACAATGACTGACCATTGATAATAGATGTATCACATCTATTATCAATGACATTGACCATCAACAAAAAGCAAAAACATTGATAAAATCTAGAGATGGGATTTTCAACCCAATAACATGAATCAGTTCACTCAAATGAGTTGATTCGGGGAGTCAACTCAGTGAGTCAACTCCCAATTTCCATTGACTCCCATTAATTCCTAGTTAATTAGTTCATTAAATTAAACAACTCTCGTATAACAATTCGTTTAAGAGTTACTTCAGAGTATTAGATCATCCATCACTAAATATATGAACTATTGATTTATAAAAATATGTGAATATATATATATATATATATATTTACTAAATTGTTTTTGTTGTTTAATGCAATACGATAATATGTCATATACTTGTGTATTTACTATTTAGTATGTATATTAAAATATCATACAATGAGGAATTAATTCGAACTTTTATTTTATATACAAATTTAATTTAAAATGTTATATTATTGTGAACACATGAATGTTTTATCAAATATATATATATATATATATATATATATATATATATTTATTATATTTTTTTATTTTTTTATTTTTCAAAAAAACAATGTTCCCCCATGAGTTCTTAATTTGAAATACAAACGAATATTTTACCTCACAATATCACGGCTACCACTGCGAATCATACGCGTTACTAACATACCTTACATTACGTGTATGGTTACGTATTAGAATAATATTATTACGTAATATCATAATAGACCTTATACTTATGACCAGAGTTAGATGAATCAGTAAATTTAAATCTGTAGTATTACCAATAATTAATAAGTGGTAACACAAATTCATGAGTTGTAGTGAATCAGTGTGGTATCACTGAGTTATTGAGTCACTAAACTAAAGTAAACTGAGTTACCACATTGAGTCATTGAGTCGCCGAATCTTGAAACACTGAGTCAACTAGTGCAGTTCACTTAAAAGAGTCAACTCACTCACTCACACCCATTAAAATCATAACATTTAATTTTGTCTATATTTGTACATATGTCAATAAGAGGTATTTATAGTTTCACACGAAATACTCCAGAAATAAGCTAGTAATACATAAACTCGTTTAAATGTGAGCGCGGCGTTCACATCGCGACCACTGACAGTTAACTAAATATAAAATATAAATAAAAACTAAACATTTTTTTAAAATGAATTCTAGTGTACTAAGAGAAATAGATGAAGATCTCTTTAATTTACCCAAAGAAATTCCTTTAGCTCATTGTGTTGCTGAAGATTTACGGATGGGTGCTGGGATTGCTGTTGAATTCAAGTAAAATTATCAGTTTATTTATTTAATATATACAATATATACAAATTTATTCTCTTTCTAGACGTTATTTTGGTGGTGTTGGTAAATTAGTTGATCAGAATTTATCTGTAGGCAATGTTGGCATAGTTAAACGTCATGATCAAATTGCTTTTTACCTGATAACAAAAAAAAATAGTGGAGGTAAGCCTACAATGTCAACATTGTCTCTAGCTCTCTGCTCACTTCTTCAAAAAATGAAAGAACTTAAGTTAACTGAATTGGGTATTCCAACAATTGGCTGTGGATTAGATGGACTCGATTGGGATTTGGTGAAAGAACTCATTATAAAAATATTTACTGGATCTGGTATACATATAACTGTTTGTAAACCTTCAAGAGTAAGTGTTAGAAGTCACCAAATATTTTTTTCATATATTATTGTTTAACCTATGTTAGATTTTAGATCGCAAACAAGCACCATTATTAAAAGTATATATTACACCAAAAAATATATGGGAGATGGAAAAACAAACCGATATTATTCTGTTTATAAACCTACATCAATTGAACAAAAAAAACAGGATAGATGATGTAGAAAATAGAGTAAATTCTAAATATCCATTCATAGAAAAGTAATTATATTTTAAATGTATTTATACTTTTCATTGTTGTTATTGTATTGTAATAAAATTGATTAAGCTCAAAATAATTAGAAAGCTTATGTGTGTTTCTGTAGATCTATAATCTATGTGCATAATGTGTAATAATTGTTCCTATTTTATAATAAAAATATTTCTTATGCTATGGATATCTAATGATTATTGAAGTGTATCTATTAATTAATTTTTAAAATTATCAAGTGTTCTTACTAATTCTATGTTAATGATTAAATGTATAATTAAATGTATAATTGATATGAATAATACAATTACTAATTTTACTTATATGTAATATTAATTGTATCATTAGTTTCAATAATAATATGTACAATATGAAATACTTTTATTTATATCTTAATCTGCATTTATTTGAACTTAATTCATATACATCTTCTCGCTCTTATATAATATGTAGAGTTTAATTGTTTGTGATACATTCGAATCAGTGTTATTCACTATTATAAAAAACATTTAATTTTAATTTCATTTGTTTTATAGTTTGTTGAATGATGTCAAGAAAAAAAAATTTAGTCCTGGTGACATGATACAATATGTTGTCCATAATGAAAAGATAATTTGTGTGTTCACCAGTAAAACTGAATATTACAGTAACATAGAAAATGCATTTGTAAAAATTAAAAATTCAAGTAAAAGTTATCGATATTTTGCTTTTCAAAGTGGCCCAATCAAACCAGCTGAAAATTTCAAACATATTTCATGGGTGGTGTTGATACTACGCTCAATCATCAACAATTCTGAATTGTGGTTATGTGGTGATACTGATCAATCAGGAGATATTGTGTTATATGATCAATACTGTAAAAATATATTAAATAACTCAAGATACTCCTCAAATTTTAATTCATCAGGTCAAATGGATTACAATAAAATAAACGATGGTGATTCTAATCATTCCAATAGAAAAAGTCAGAACTTGAGTAATTCGACAAACGTTTTGAAGAAAAATAGTTCTTTGTAAATAAATATTGGGTACATACAAGTAAAATTACAAGATATAATATTTTTTTGATTAACTAAGTTGAGGAACTCAATTCACTATGTTTAAAATATTTTTTTTACTTGCCTCTCGATCAGAACATATTGATTTATAATGTTATCTACCTAATTGAATTGTTTATCTCTAAATTATAACAAATAATGAATACAAGCAGTGGCGGATTTAGGGGGAGGGGTGCTTGGGAGCTAAAGCACCCACCATTCCGCTTATTTTTATTAAAAATTATTAATAATCTCCCAAAAGCCAAATTTTTGGTATGGACTACCAGAACGCGCGCTGTGTCGTAGCAAAAACCGGTCGGCGATCTTGCAGAATTTTGAGGTAAACTGGTTTTGTATAAGCTAGAACAGGTTAACTGATTATTCGGTTGCTTGGTTGTCAAAACATTACTTTTTGTACATTATCTATGGTATCATAAAACATGATATTATGTAATAAAGCACCCACCATAAAAAAAATCCTAGATCCGCCACTGAATAAATGAATATAACAGTCCTAATTTTAATTGTTATTTTTTTTCAGCAAAGATTAGCAATTTAATATGTATGTGTTTACAGAATGTGGTTGGATTATGCCAAGAATGTACTTTACAATACTGTTATATTTTATTTATAAAATAATTGTTTATCTACTTAAACAATATCAAGTTTATTTATTTAATATTATATTATATAGCTCAATAAAATACCAACTCCTGTATATTTTGGTGTATTTATATTGTTTAAAGATTTTTAAATACTGTTCAATTATATTAAGATTTTTTTATTTCCATGGCTATAATGTGATAAAGTATCATTTTGATATAATACATCATATATTGGTAGTATCCCAATCAGTAATGTCTATTACATATTATTAATAATACATTGTTTATTGTAATAATATATATATATATATTACTTACAATTATATAATTTTGTAATTAAAAAAAAAAAATTTCTGTGCACATTTTTATAATACTATATTTTAATATTAATATAAAATAATATTTTACTATATTTTTATATTTTTATATACTAGTTATTATGTGTTTGTCATTTATTTGCAAACAATGAATGTCTATTGTGAGACAAATATCGATTGTTGAGCTATTAATGTTATATTTAAGTGCTATGTGTAATCATTATGGGTGGTAAAATAAGTACGTGATCGGTGAAATGAATGGTAGAAGAGAACCAGGGAATGGCCCAGGAAAATATAGAAGTGAAAGCAGACCTGGCAAAGGTAGCACAAAGCATGGAGATGAAAGAGAGTGAAAATAGGGCATTCCGGCGGGAAGTGGTAGAAGCAGCAAAGGCTAAATGGGCCGTAAAAGTTATATAAAAAAAAGAAAAAAAGAGTAGAGCTTTTATTTATTTTTAGAACGATGTTGAATCCTCAATGAGCCTTTTTCCTTTCGAGTATTTTGGATTCTGAGTGAAATGAGAAACGTATTGGTAATGCCATGGGCCATAAGGTGACCCGTAAAACGTCCCTTGGGGAATTTTCGGGACTCTAAAATGTCGCGTTTTTAGAAAGTAATATAAAACAACCGTAGTCAATTTGAATTAGTTAACAAACCGTCGTTTTTGTAATATTTAACTAATGCGCGTGCTTATACTACTGCACGGTGAACCGGCATCGTCGGGGCTGTGTGGTGTACATGGTTACTGCACTGTTAATGTACAAAAATACCTATTGCGGTGAACGATGCGGACTTATTAACCTAATGCTGCTATCCTCAAACTTTATTGTTCGCGGAGCCCTTGAGATTTAGAAAAAAAAAAAAATGCACAGAGCCCCAAAACCCGGAAATACCAACCTTACAACTAATAAATAATTATGGATCAGTAGATTCCTTTTTAATTTTTTTTTTTCTTTACGATGAATGTGCACCATGTCGTTAAAACAAAATGTTTGGTTTAATTTAAAAAAATATAATACAAAATGTATTTAGTGGTAGTTTAAAAGTTTTACCTAATGAGAGGAATGATATTGGTTTTTTTTTTTTCCCCATTTACCGGTACTTCAACATTTGGACGAAGTTCAACGCGCACGTCCGCTTCAGCCTCTGATTTATCGCTATATTTTGGTTTTGTTGACGTATATGATGAAAATCGGCTTTCGTAAAGATCCACTGGTATCACTAATTCTATAGGGAATTTTCACTGGGCGACAAAAAACGTCTTCTCAAAACAGTCCATGTATAACGCCATAGTACGATTACAGCATTAAGGTCTATTCACGTGTGCGGGCACCGCACAGGACAGACACGTATCGTGTGCCAGACACAATGATGTTAAAGTATACGTTATCTATGAACATATTCACATCTAGCGTTTGTCAACGTTGCGTGTACGCGCAGACAAGTTCCGGCACAGACTGACAAGCTTGAGGAGAATATTTTGTCTGTGCCGGTCGGGTCTGTACATGTCGGAACGTGTCTGCGCGGTTGTTGTGAACCCGATAACGACAAAGTCGGTAACGACCATCAGTGTGCTGTTTGAACAGTTTTCGTTAACTTCAAAATTATTAAATTATATTAATTATTCAAGATGGACCACGAGAAACTTATTGAGCTAGTTAGAAGTTATACATTTCTATACGATTTAAGTGATCGTAAGTATAGTGACAACCAACTAAAAGATAAGGCTTGGCGGGATATAGGAAAACAACTCAATGTCAACGGTAAGCATATTATTAAAATAATTTATTAACTTATAGATGAATTATAAAATAATGTAAAATCAATGGTTTAATTTTATTAAGAATGAATTCAAATTCATAATGACTCATTCTAAAATATTTGAAAAACCTTTCTTCATCGTCTATGAGTTCTTAATATAAGGTGAAGAATTCGCCATGTATTTTTCGTTTTTTATTCATCGGATGTACTGCGAATCTTCTCTTTTGATGTTTTCTATCTTCTATCTCCGTTTCCTCATCAAGTGCAATTGCGATTACTGCCAAATCTTCCACAGAAAAATTACGAAACATTTTTACGTGTGTGTTACTCTACGTACGATAACACACTACAACACTACTAAATTAGTTTGCCTACTAGGACCTAGGTACAATGTCTGTGAAGTGCTGGTTATATGAAAGCTACTGTCTGTGCCGTGTCTGCCACGCGCAATGTCTAAATATGTGAATAGACCTTTAAGGTCTATTCACGTGTGCAGACACCGCACAGGACAGACACGTATCGTGTGCCAGACACAATGATGTTAAAGTATACGTTATCTATGAACATATTCACATCTAGCGTTTGTCAGCGTTGCGTGCACGTGCCGCCGGCACAGACGGACGAACTCGGGGAGAGAATATTTTGTCTGTGCCGGTCATGCGTGTACGTGTCGGCGCGGTTGATGTGAACACGATAATGACAAAGCCGATAACGACCATCACGGTGCGTCCTAGCAACTAAATACTTACTGAATTAATTTGCTCGATGCCTAACACTATGGTGTCTGTGAAGTGCTGGTTGTATGTGAAAGCTACTGTCCGTGCCGTGCCCGACACGTTACGTGTCTGCCGTATGTGAACAGACCTTTACACGTCCGTTTCGCATTGTTTTGTGACTACTGTCGACAGAGTACGATCACTGGGCGACATTTGTGTTGGCCATAGGCGAATCTAGGAATTCATAGCGGGGCGTGCCTTTGCCACAAAAAGGCCCTCTGTAGTTCAAAACACCTCTCAGTTATCACACGTTTAAATATGTTTCCCATTTGAAATAACAATATTGATAATAATAAATAATATTAAGATTAATTTTTATTACCTAGTTTAGATGCTATTTTTCATGTTGTAAAATACACGTGTTATGTTTCAAAATTATTCGATAAACCACAAATATCGCAAAGTTCAATATATGTTACTCAATTATTATTTTTTGGACATACTAACGACCAACAATTAAATTGTTAATCAATTATGTTTAAAATTCTTGGAAGTTTAATATAACATCTTAATTTTATTATAATTAATAACAAAGAATTGTATTAAATATATAATATAACTGGTAGTAATTAACAACTATTTTTTATAGGTACCTACGTTTTATAAAAATGTATTAAAATTAAAATATAAATTGTTTAATGTTTAATGTTTAGACTCAATACCGTTGTAACTGAAATGAGTATTATGGGCCCTACACAGGTTTATACGAGTCGCAGGGTGTGCCCTGGTACACCTGTAGATTCGCCTATGGTGTTAGCCTCATGTATTACAATACATGAACTCTGCAGTATCGGCGCCAACACATCATTTTGTTTTCCGTAGTCCACTGTTGCGGTAATCGTCGATCGTTTTCTTCGCGTAGAAGTAGTCACTTAAGTGCAATCGATTTGATTGTAATGTTCCTTAAAACCATAATAATTTTGTTACTAATACCATTGATTATATATACTAGTATATATAATCAATGCTATTACTATAAAAACGATCAAGATTTTTTTTTTTTTTTTCCGTTCCGACTAGAGAAATATATCGTTGCTTCAGTTTAGGGTTACCGTATTTGGCGAAAACCTTGGCAAATTTTTTCTTATCGACATAATTTTTTCAAAATTATTTACAAAAGTGTAATTAATAATTATTTTCTCATGTGACGTACCGCATATCAAATGCCTCCGTTCCCGAAAATTCATCATTTAATCCCGGGTTAGGCGTAGGGATGGCAACGATATATCGAAAATATCGATATTTAGAAACGATATATCGATAATTTTTCATCGATACAGTGCTACGATATTTATCACATATCGATACATTCATTCGGTATATCAGGGTTATCATGAATACTGAATTTATCCGTCGACCGTCCGTCAATGTACTAATTATTTGTCCGGCCGGCCAATATACAATATTTTTAACGTCTAAAACCATATTATTTTAATTTGTATTTTGTTTGCTACTTGGGCATGAACCTATAGAAGTATTTAATTTTTAACTATTAGTACAACACAAAAAAGTAATAACGCATTAACACGTGTTCGTTACTCGTTAGTAGTTACCCAGAAAATTGGTTCGTATATGCCGGAAGTCTGCTGTTTCGCGCTGTGAAGTCACAATTCAACTCACAAGCCAGCAGCCACTCCATATTTATTCTTATTTCTTGGTACATATATTAGCACAGAAAAGTGAAGACAGACTTGTAATAATAGATTAATTAATGTATTAATAGATAATTTTTTTATCGATACTATCATCACGATATATATATCGACATCGATATCATTCGACGATATATCGTTGCTGAGACAATATTTGCCATCCCTAGTTAGGCGGTCTAAAATAAACATTGATTGCAGTACTACCACGCTTCGGCACTACACTGCAGTGATCAGCAAATAGGAAACGGGTGCTGGTTGGTAGTTTTTCGATTTTCTCAACAGTTAAGTAAACAACAAACAAACATTTCCTTAATATAAAATACAAGTACTCCCGATTTTTTCCAAAAATGACGTTCAAAACGCCACAATGGTGTGGCTATATTGAGAAAACATTGCGTAACTCTTCTAACGCCCGGTAGACTGCACGTCTTCCATGCTGACGGCAATTCAATGAGTTGCCTTTCTTCGCGCGTCAATTCGAATTTTTATAGATATGATGCTCACGTCATGAGTTATGAGATTTAGCTTATTTTCACCCATTTTAGGTGCTGTAAAATTTATTGACCAAGACCCCGGACTGCTGACGTAATATTTGAGTGCTCGTTAACTATTTAATAAAAGAAAAATATTCATTTGGAAATAATTGTGTTTGAATATTAAATGTTGTTAAAACGATAAAAATCACGACATTTTGCAACATTTTCGTAGTTAAAACTCGTAAAAGTTATAAATTTAATTCTATAAGTTTTGTAGACGTTACAAAGATAAATTTAAAGAATTTCCGTTAAACGATATTCGTAGTGATCCGAAGCATTTACCGAGTACTTACATTAGTGTTCATTTTTTAGTTTCGAAACATTTGAATTTAATCTTTGCTGTATAAAATTAATTGAAACTTTTTATTTTTTTATTGCAGTTATTAGAAGAAGATTTAAAGTTTAACCGATTTGGTTCTACTACTATACCAATCATTAGAAATATAAACAAATATAACCTGAATTCGTTCACTCAGAATCGTTTCTTCGAGACCATTGGTTTCAAGCCAAAAAGACTAATATTGCAAGTTCATTCACACATCGCTGTATCTAGGAGTTTCGTCTTTTTAAACTATAACATTACGTCAGCCTCTTACCGATGTTTGAAGTTTTAAGTAAATATTTTACCGATAGTTATTATCTAAGATTGAATATTCATTGCAAATAAAAATACGTATATTTTTTTACTAGATCAATCAGTAACGCACTTCTGCCCAGGGACAAATCCTAAATACGCCACTGTGGATCAATAACAACCACGTACGCAAGCTACAGTTATTTAATGTTTTAAAAACAATACTTCGTCGTTTGAACAGACCCCTGAAACAGTACAGCTCGAAGATACGTTTCTCAAGAGTTGCACGAGTGATTTTTGTTCATCGATAAATCGGTGTACCGAATTTGTTTTTTGTTCAACAGAAATAGCTACCAATATTACTGAACTATTCGTAGCGAGAATCGTTTTTCTCGAACATCAATTATAGTACATGACCGTCACTTGTCGTCTTGACACAATTCGTTTTTGTATTTTAGGAACATTTACGCCTAAAATAAACCTAACTCTTGACGGTTACATTTTTCAATTCAACCAAGTTCATCAGAATCAAGTAGTACAACTTGGAAAAAACCGTCAAGAGCCATTAATCATACTGAATTTTAACTGCAATTAGAAAATACAACCATCTACTCTCTTTTGATCGAATTTTACTAAGGTTTAAGAGGTACCTTCCTTTTAATCTACAAAGAATTTATTTAATTTTTATCTTTTAAAGTTTTATCAAATTAGAGTTGAAGTTGGAGATTTAATAACTTAAACAATTTAATATTTGCTCTGTTGAATAAGTAATAAGGAAAAATAACTATTAATATTTTTTTTACAAAATTTCCACAATAATTATTAACTGAACAATAAATAAATTATATGATGGTAAACTTTTACATATATGTATGATGAATACTATTTTTTTTTTTTTTTAAGTTAGTAAAATCTTTTCTTCGTCAACTTACTTTCAATGATACCATGCTCTTATTTTATTCATGAGTAATAGGTTATTACTCATAATTATTCATCTGTTATTGTACAATAGACTTACTAAAAATATTAAAATATGACTCAATAATTAAGTGTTGTTTGAAATGTATTATTAATGAGAATATATTCGTCGTACAATGGTTCTAAAATTCTTACTGAATAATTCGTTATATAATGTACACTGATCACTCGATGATAAATTTACAATAAAAAGAAATAAATTTGCACTATTCATTTTTTACCCATTTAATATTCGATACGAATATCGATGTAAGATGGGTTGAAAGTATTTATTGCCAAAAAAAAAAAAATCACACACTAGGAGAAATTGGTGGGAAAAAAATCGAAGCGAAAATTAAACACTGTACCTTACACAATACTTGGGGTTCAATGCTACCGAGGTATCAAAACCTAAGTATTTCCATTGACTAGATGACGTATTAATATTACGTTTTGTGATAAGACTACATATTCATTAATCTTTTAAATATGGATTGCCCACATTCAACATCTTGTCCCTGAGAACCTGATGCTCCAGTTTCTGGTTGCCAAACATATGCTGCAGATTCTGCTCTTTGAAGTTGTGAAATTGCTGCTGGTTGGGTTGCACATAGTTCACATCTTGAGGCATCTGTGCATAGAACAAGTTGGCAGGAAACAGTGGAGGGTTTGGATCGATGTTGAAATTGTAAGAGTTGGGCAGTGTGTTTGGCATGAACACGTTTGGCTGCACAGGTTTGGACTGTTTCATTGGCTCTCGAACAGAACTGAATGAGTCATTCAGTCGTGTTTGTTTGTCTTGAACCAAATTATACATAGGGAAATTCATTTTATCCTGCCCTAAAGATAGGTTAGACAGCCTTTCAACGTTTGTTTGATGTTGATAGGGGTACAGTCCATTAGGTGGAGGCACCAATGGGTTTGGATAGATGAGATTATTGAATTGAGGGTTAAGGTCTAAATTCAATGCTGGAAATGCATTATTCCCAGTTAAATTGAAATTGTTCGAATTAGCAGGCATAAACGATGTCTGCTGCTGTTGTTGTTGTTGCTGCTGTTGTTGTTGCTGCTGCTGCTGCTGCTGCTGTTGCTGCTGCTGCTGCTGCTGCTGTTGTTGTTGCTGCTGTTGCTGTTGCGATTGCAGTAACTGGTTAGGCAGCATATAGTCCGATTGCTGCTGCAGCACAGGCTGGAACGGCTGATAAACTTTTTGGTTAGTCTTTTGGTTCCAATTCAAATTTTGTTGTATTTGATTTAACGTAGGAGGTTGTTGAAGTAAATCAGGTTCAACACTGCTACTAGATGCACCAACTGGCATATCCGAAAGTAGCTGTTTATTGTTAAGTCCCAATCTATCACATATTTGAGTCATATTAGCCAAAAAATGTAAGTTGGAAAGGAACTCTGGTGAGTTGTTTGTTTCTAACACCGAACTGGAGGTTTTTGGAAGGACAGATTCCAAATTGGAATACAGACTATCAGTGTTTGACTGAGATATTGGGGGTTCTGTGTGTGGAGGCACAGTATATGGCGAGCTCTGACTTAGAGCCTCCAGTAGGTACCTATTGAAATCTGGAGCTGGCAGTGGTTTTTTCTCAACAAACTTTGGACTTTCAATAGGTTTGGGAGGTTCTTTAATTTGAGTAGTCATTGGTCCCCAGGAATCAGAAAAGCCAAACACATTAGGCTTAATTTCTGATCGTTCGGGTTGAATAAGTTTTTCGTCTATACCATCGTCTTTGGTCTCAACTGGATCATTCCAAACAACTGAAGTACTTTTGGGACGATCACTACTCCAAATGTCAACGGATTCGGTTTTGGCGGGCTCTGATGACCAATTGGTAGATTCCCATTTGTTTTTGGTCACATTAACACCTACATCACCATTCCACATATTGGACGGCTTTTTATCATCTTTCTTTTCTTCTGGCTTATTCCAACCAGATGTAAGAACGCTCCAATCATGAGCTTGTGGTTGAGGTCTTTGATCATCTATGTCATTCGACCTTACATTTCTCTCAGGTTGATAATTGTCTTTGATAAAAGTTTCCTTCCAGTCACCTCTTTGCCTAAGTTTTTTCTCAGGCTTAAGAGGACTATCAGTTGGTGAAGGTTTATTTTCTTTAGGTTTATCTTTTTGGATGTGTTTAGACTTATTTTTAATGTCTTTACGATCTTTTGACCTATTATTCTTGGAATCATCTTCCCAAAGCGTCCCTACTTTGGGACTCTTATTAGTTTTATTGTGTTCAGATGCAAAACCATAATCATCAGTTTCTTTAGTAAATGAACTGTTATTCCAACAATTGATAGACCTAGAATCCTTAGATCCTCTAGAATTCTTTTTATTTTGGGAATTATGTTTTTTCTGGAACATCAGATCATCAGTACCATTGGCATTTTCTTGGTCATTTTTCCTAAAATAATTAACATTATTTATTAGTAAAAAGTCTAATTTAATAATATTTCAAATTACCACCCAGAATCTTTGGTTCGTGAGTGTTCTTCAGCACTTTTAATACTTTCAGCAATGGCCATTTTTAACATTTTCTCTTCCTCATTATCATCCTTAGCTTTGGCAAATAGTTCTGACCCTTTTTTGCGAGCCCAGGCATTTGTTGTAACAGCTATATACAAATATTATTTTAGTTATAATAATTCAGAAAAATCTAATACTTATTTATTTAATTTAATATTTACGGAATGTTGCAGCAGCTTTAATTGGTTCTGAATTAACCGCATTGTTACCAGCACCATAGGTACAAACAAATTCTTCAATATTAATCATTTTACTTTCCTTCTTGGGCTTACGTTTTGATTTAGGTTTCTGTGCAGTACTGAAAATAATAAATATTTTAAATATAGATTCATTACTTAAAAATGAAAGTTTAAATAATATACTCTTTTATTTGTACACGCAAACTGATGCAATGTTTTCTATTTCAATTTTTAAAATTTGAAAATTTAACAAAAGAAAGAAATATAATCATCAAATTAAACTAAAGCTCTAGTATTATAAAAATTATATTATTGTAATACTACAAATATTATAAGTTGTACTATTTCCCATATTTTAAATATTAATAGTTACTTTATATTATAATGAAGAATATGTAATTTTAAACATAAAGGGGTTAAAAAAAAGAAAGGAGAATTTATCATTTTAATATAGACAATTGTGTTTTTGTATTATAGTAATATTTAAATATTTATTAATTTCCAACCTTGACCGTTTATTATAAAATTGTTTATAGCCAACAGAATAATATACATTATACCAACCTCAAAATATAAAATCTCTGAAAAAAAGTTATAGACAAGATGTGTGTAAATGGTTTTTGAAAAATAATTGTTTTAAAATATTTTGTTTCACAACATCAATATTATTAATGAATACTAAGAATTATAATTTATAATTTTTACAATTTAAAAAACACTAATTAATTATATAAATGATTATGAATAACAAAGGTTTGTTAAAAATAAAAAAAGGGAATGTAGTATCAGCCATCTGATATTTAGAGTATGTAGTAGTAGTTAATTGCATATATTTACTTACCCAAAATATTCAACGGTATCATTTGCTTTTTTATTTACACTACCGGAAGGTCTCCTATTCTGTGAACCTGAGCTTTTATTATTTTTCCTATGCATAATAAAAACTGTTAATAAATGAAAACAATAAATATTTATGTTAAAGTTTTACCCTTCAGGAATATTGTTCTTCCATTCCATCATGGAAAAATTTTGAAGTCTTTTGACTTCAATTACACACTAATTTACAAATTGTTATGATAAAAGAAATTATCCAATTTAATTTCTTTCTGAAAAAAAGATTATTAATAAATAATTTAAAAATAATACTAAAATGAAATAATACATTTTTAAGGATACTCTATAAATACCTATTGACATCAAATATATAAATAACTACATTGGTTTAAATCAATTAGGTACTACAGATTAAGTTATCTAAATTTTTTTTATAAGATATTGAAAATGAACCAAGCTTATTTTTAAAATTTATAAATATCAAAATATAATAATCTACCACAAACTTAAATATTAAATGCATAACTTATTAAAATAATTCCATAATAGGAACAGATTAATTATACTATTTTAATGTATTTAATCTATATATTTCATAGTATTATTGCAAATTCTAAATATTGAAACTAATAATTTTAAGCAGTTAATATTTCTTTATCATTGTTAATAAACAATATACATAGTAACTTATAAGATATTGATAATTTTAACTATTGTAAATTTCAAGTAAGTATATGAAGATAAAAATTAAATGTATACAAGTAAAAATGAATACAAGAAATAGCAAATTATAATATTGATTAATCGAGGGGGATAGGCACCTAAGTAGGCAATGAACACATAACAAAAATATAATTAAACATACTTTTAATATATTCTATTAATTTACTGTATGTTTAAGGTATGTGTTATTAAAAGAAAAAATCAATAACATTACAAGGACATCAGTTCTATAAACTAATGTCTAAGGACATATTAAGGAGTATATATATCTTATAATTTTAACCATTGTTTTATACAATTGTGATTATATTGATATAAAAATTATGTTCAGGGACATATTTTTTATATTAAGAAAAATGTTTTTGACATTATATTGTTTGTCTAAAATGAAAACTGATTACAGTTTAAGAAATAAATACTAAATATGCTGCGGATATGGTAAGACGTTTTACTTATTATTTATTAATTTAAATATAAAATACTTAGGTAACAAAGTAACTACTGAATTTAAGATATTAGAGATCAATAAAAAAAATAGAAACATTTTATTTCATTTATTATATTTCATAACTTTATTTAAATTCTTATAAACATAATAGTTTAAAGTTCAGTTTTAAAAAAATAAACACAATTACCTACCTAAACTACGCTACTTAAATAGGTATCATCTTTCATTATTCATAATCAACTGTCAGTAGCAAAATTAATGACTTGCTTCGTCTAAGACAAAATAATAATAATTAGGTAAGCGTTAATTTAATTTGCATCATTTCATTTAACAACATTTAACTGTTACATGGGTTTAATCGATCCTTTACGTTTCTTATCAAAAAGTATGGTTTTTTTTTTTTAATTGAAAAGAAAGTACATACTTCTAATTCAGTACCAACTTGCATCACTAATGTGTAATATGAAAACAAATAGGCAAAGATCGAATGAAAGATAAAAAAGACCAGTACTACAACACTGCAGCACATTAATTATAGCAACAGAGATAAGTACCTATACCTCTTTTTAAATAAATTAGTTGCACACAAATTCACTCATAGCAAATAATAGAACGGAAATCATATGAAAACAGACGGTAAACTTTTAGTGGACTCCGTGTGCCCTAAAAGCATCACTGAAAACCAGAAACCGAAATGGGTTCAGAGTGTATCGGGGTGACAGATCCATGTTGTTCAGAACACTGCTGTACCATTGTCCATATCCCGGGGCACCTGGCTAGATGGTGTCTACATGACAGACGGACGGTGGCGTCATTGCGAAGAAACATTTGAGTATTCGGAAAAACTTACCGTCGGCTGTCAGATCCGAGTGTGCCGGCCTCGACGTCCTGTGCGCGAGGGGGTACGTCGGTTGTGTACTCACGCGAACGATGGAGTTGACGGCGACGATGTACCGACGGACGGACGAACGAACGGACGGACAGCTATTACTCCAAGACGGTACGACCGAAACACACACGTACATACACACCCGACGTTTTACACATACGGACGTGCTGACGAACGGATCGACGGTAAACGTCGTTGAAAAATAATACTAGTAAATCGTATAACTAAACGGTATTACTAACAGTTATTTAATATTATTACTATTGTTATTATTATTATTATTATTATTATTATTATTATTGTTTTTCTTTAACCCTAGTAGCAAATGAATTATTATTTTCCCTGTTAAAATCGTAAATATATGTATATATATATATATATATATATATATATATATATATATACGCGTGTATGTATATATATATATATATATGTATATGTGTGTATGTAAATATACGTGATATAATACGAGCGTGTGTGAGTGTGTGTTTTGTCTTATTTTTTCTCTCGTTCGGTACGTTTCCCTACCCCACCGCCGTCCGATCGGTCGGCGACGGGTCTCGGGAGGAATTCATTACGAATGGCACGCAGTGCTGCCAACGTCCGTGGTATCGCAAGGCGCCAACGTCAACATCCGCCCACCCGTGACCCGTCTACGAAACAGCTGCGGCCTGGCTCTTCCGTGTTCCGCGGTATGGTGTTTTTTGAACGTATTGCCCGCCACGATTGTTATCGTCGGTCACCACCGCGGTCTACGATCCGACTGCACACTCCGATCGTTTGTTCCATGGCTGCGCACCGTTTTCAACATTTCAAAGGTCACCCGGTTACCACCTGTGATCGGTCAGGTGCCTCGAGAATCCCACGGTCTTGGCGGGTATCCTGAGCAGGCACGCAGCCAGAACATTTCTATTAGGTGGGGAGGGGGAGGGCCAACGATTTTGGGCCCTTGTATCGATTTACAATAATTAGTTTTCTACGTTCTGACACTTGTAGAGCCCGTAGAGGCTAGTTCTTATTTTACATTACGTCTACTACGAACAGACGCAACGTTTAACTTTAAGAAAACGTTGTACTACGAATATACAATTTAATGTAAAAATAAATATGTCAATATAGCAGTTATTTAATAATCGAAATCATAATAAATTGTATAATCGAATAGTTGTCATAATAGATTTATTTATTGTGTATAAACCATAGCATGTTTTTGACACTCGATTAAAAAAAAAATTTACATTAACGGGGGAGTGGAGAAATTCAAGGGGAACTCGGCCCACCCAGGCCCCTCCCTTGTTACGTGCCTGCGCGCACGATCGGTATTAAGCACAGTGTTTCAGATATTAACAGTATTGTTGGTCGTGTAACTGTGAGTATTGAATCAATACTATTGATGTACCCTCTTCAGTAGGGGGAAAACGATACTGATGACCGACAGAAAAATCGGATATCGAGTCATCAGTATTTGTTTATTGATGATAATATTGATAGTGTGCGACAGGAACGTCCTCAGGGGGAGTAGAATGGGCAGTCTCCCCCTACTTTCATGGCCTCTTTTTTCCTCGAATTTTTATTATTTATTTATTATTTATATATCACTAGGAAATATATATAAAAAAAATACACTGTAAAATAATATATAAAGTTCGCCTCTCCCTTCCTTCCCATCGTGACGTTTTACGTAATTTGATTTCTCTATACAAACAATAACTATTATTTTATCCATCGTTTATGTTTTTTCTTCCTTTTTTTTTTTACGAAACAGAAAGAGCAATTACAACTGAAATACACACCTTGTTTTGTTTATCAATTTTACTGTTGCTCACCACTGTTGAAAGTAAAAAATAATATTAAAAACAAAACTGAGTATTCACTATAATTTTTACTAGTTGTTTAAGGAGTATATTGTCAGTGATGAAAATACTGTCATTAATAATGACCGTGTGAGAACCGCTTAAGACCGTCCAGCGTCGTTGTTTTTTTTGTTTTTCCGGTACGGATGAACATCCCGTTTATTATGTTTCTGCGTTTTACTCTTTGACTCGATTGCGATTTTACCATAACAGATATATATATATATCGAACAGCCGCCATAAAGGTATCGTATTGCAGTGACAGAAGTTTTCTTTGCATTCCCGCGAACTTTTGTGAAATCCATTTCGTATCAGTAACGGTATAATGATTATGCTAGTACGAATTTGCGAATCCATAATAATTATTCATTTATTTATTTTTTTATTATATATTTTGCGCCCCTGACGTAAGCATAGTCCGCCATACTCTTGCGAGTAATGTATTTATTGTAATTTATTTAATGTATTCAACACTGACGTTTGACATTTGTACCTTTGTGCTGGCTACACTTGTTACGAGCCTCACTGAGTAGGAAACTAAATAGTTGTATAGACGAAGTCCGGAAAATCGTTCAAGTTATTTTCAATAATCAGCAAAGCCGGATTGGTTTATCAAGTACATTATTGCTACAGGATTTTCGCGATTAGTAAGAAATTATTTTTCAATCACCGAGCACCATTACGGTGAGTTGTATTCAAATATTAAAATGGTCATAAATCAATGATTTTGTTTTCATTATATTTGCCTTACACTTTGCTGACAATAAGTTTGTGACCTAATAGTTAATGCATCAAAAATTATAAAAAAAAAGATTTCATAAAATCACATGCTTTTTTAAATGTAATAAAATGTGACGATCTTTTTTTTATATCTATTTAGATTTGATGAATTTATTTTTTATTTGAAATTTTGTATAAAACAATTAATTTCGACAATTATATGCTTGACATTATTTTAATAATAAGCAACCCGGAATTGGAAAAAAGTGAAATGGTGGCAGTAATGGTAGTGACTGAAAAGGACGTAAATAGATGACGAATATCAGGCATGATGTTGAGAGAATTAAGGAGAGAAAAGAAACTAGTGCGCTCTGAGGATAAAAAGGGACAATCAAACAGAACGTGATTAATATCGCAGACTGCTGGAGTATGAGGAGATTTGAGGAATTTAAAATCATTTATTTATGTATCTCGACGAGTCTTAATATTATTAGTTAAAAATAATAAAAAAGTTACATATAACATACTTTAACATAATTTCGTTTACAAAATTAATTTAGGGTGCTCGTCAGTTGTAGGTATACAAACATTTTAATTTCATTAATTATAATGGTCTCTAATCCATATAAATTTACTTTAGTAAGCTTATTTAAGTAAGTTACGAACTAAAGTAGGTTTATTTGAATTAGGGAATCTTTGATGATGCTTTTCGAACATTTGCATAAGATATTGCTTCTGACCTTTGTGTTTAGCAAAAAATACGTTTTTCTACACATCGTGTGATTTTAATTTTATTCAATTAAATATATTACTCAGATATACAGAGATTATAGGTATACAACGATTCGAGAATCTGCGGGGCGAGAAACTAATGAGCATATGATAATATTTTTTAAACGCGATCTGAACAAATTAACAATTTATTTTATGTATTGGCAAATGAAACAATCAACATATTCAAATAATTAAAAAGTTATATTTTAAAATACCTTTTTATATATTTGTTTGTACTAAACAAAATCTATTCAACCATTCACACACGTAAACACGTTTATGTACCTATATGTTGTTTTAGTGTTGTGGGCGTGTGATTGTTATTTTAAGACCTACATTTTTTAATCAATGTATAAATTACGGTGATAAAAAGACAAGAAAATGGCGTCCGTCCAATAATAATAAAAACGAAAATACAATGATTTCGTTTTTAACAAAGAGTCAACTGTTTGTTACATAGTTGACATTTTTCACATAATATATATGCGGCATATTTTTTTTAAAAAAAATAAATACTTTTATTACTGCAGATAGTAAAATATGTTCGTTTAGAAAAATAAAAAAACTATTAAATGCTTGACATATTCATGTTTCGATTATAATTATAAAGTGTATTAGTTTATAAAGCATTAAACATCTATAATTGTAATAAAAGTTGTATTATAATTATTATTTTATATATATATATATATATATATATATATATGTGTGTGTGTGTGTAAACTATTTATTTATTTATATATTAATTTACGAGTTTTATAAGTTTAATAATTTTTAATTTTAATTTAATTTTTAATTATGTATATATATATATATATATATAATAGTTATAAGTACTATAACATATCTAGGCTTCAGTAAAAGAATAAAATCATTACACTTTGTGCACACACCATGAAAAACGACCAAATTGTATTAATAACTGCATGCAGTTTAATATGATTATGTACAGCAGTTAGGGACGTGCGCTTACAAATGTCTGAGTATGGACATTTTTATGATTTAGATGACGACGGTAGTGATGAAAAAGAGTTTTAAATATAAAAAAAAAATTAAATGGTTATATTCTTATTTTTTTTAAAAAAACAGAAATTTCTTATATGTTATCAGAATAATTTAAATAAATTGATAACATTTAATAATCGTCGGAAGGGAAATTGAATATCTTTTATAAGATTAGGTCAAAATTAAAGCCTATAGAACTAATTACTTACAGTACTTCTCCGTGAAGAGCATGAGACTTGGGCATATGCGTAGTAATCCCGTGAACTTTCAAAATAATGTTGAGAGGAGTATATGGTGTGTATGTATTATACTCTATGGAAATTTTTAAATACTTGTTAAAATATTATTACAAAAGTTTGTATATTTCGCATGTGACAATTTTAAATGCTAAATTGATTTTTTTAGTCCTTGCACCTTATCATAGATGAATTCGACTCTTGCTGGTCATTAAAAATGTAGGATATCTAAAATGAAGTTTAAAAAATATTTTTTTCTAACAAATTAGCATTACAAACAATGTATGATCATCAAATATTTAAAAATACTAAGTGGTTTTATGTAATTACATTTAATACCCTAAATTAATTTATTTGTTAGTCCGTTCGTGTTTTACGTTCAAGTATTAAAATATGATTTCGTATATAATTATTTACGATTTTATCATTTATAGCAGTGAACTGTGTACAACTTCATTATGTCCTATTTATATTCAGTGTTTTTTATTATTATTATCTATTTACCTTAAAGTTTATTAAAATGTATTCATGTACTTGAAAATGTATACTTACAGTTTAGAGCTTCAAATCTAATTAAAAATCATGCAAAAAAAAATATTAGAAATAATTAATTTAGAAAAATAAATAATATTTTTTTATTGCATCAATTACACTATCAGAAGCTTCGTATCTGACCCATTAAACGGGTTAAATGGCAATTTAGCTTTAAATTATATCTATATAATGTAAATAGATGTCATATTGTTGTAACGGAAAAGTCATACCTACCTGGCTATGTAGTACCAATGCTTTTATGAATTAGGTGTCTTTGGATTAGTTTTAATTATAATGCACAAAAAATAATACTATTCTTATTATTCTATTATTAAACGTATGATATTATATATTATATTATTTTTAATAATAGGTATATTGAAAATAAGTGTACAAAAGTAACGGAACTCTGCAGTGTCATTAAAAATAAAAAGGGTGATTTGTCTTACCTTACCGGCTGGAATAATTACATTTTGAGAACATAAAATGTATTATTTTCATAGTGTAAGTTACATTACGATCTAAAAGTTTTTACAGTAATGCATAATAAGTTCTCAATATTATCAAAATATTTCGGATTAGCTTTGTACATGTTATTGTTGTTGTGAAATAAACTATACAATTTAATATTAGTTATCTCGAGGTTTTCATTATTTTCAGAGGGATAAAGATTGTATAGTTAGTACTTACGTAGAATATGTTGTGGATTGAAGAATTTTATGTTTACATTGATTTTAAAAGCTTTAATTGAATAATAAAAGAACAGTTGATGAAATACACTAGGTACTCGAGAAAAATGGGTGCACAGGAAAAAACATGTATTGCCGAAGTAATTGGACGTTGTAAGTTCTATCTAGTGTCGACAAAATTATTTAATTAAAATTACAACTGTGGAATTGAAGTTATGTACACTGTTTTTAGAAATGATATGTTCACCTACCATTGTTAAAAACCTTTTTAAACATTATCTTTAATTAATTTAAACGTGTACAATAATCAATCGTTG